>JUDQ01000486.1:0-13973 GCA_000812075.1 Scedosporium aurantiacum
CGCCACCGCCTCCTCAACCTCCCCTCTCAAACCCCCCTCCCCAACAACCACCCCCTCCCCCTCATCACCGACGACGAAAAACGAACAAATCGCCGAAAAAGCCCGCCTGGAGCGCATGGCGACAAAAGCCCACCTCATCGCCGCCGAAAAAGCCACCGCCCACGCCCGCAAGACCCCTCCCCTCGCCACCCGCCACCCCTCGACCAACGACGCGCCCCACCTCTCCCGCATCGACCCGTACGTCGTGCTGGATGCCGGGCGCGCCACGGGGCGGGACTCGCTTTACCTCGAGGCTATCGGGAGGCGGTTCGAGGACAAGGCCACGGGGGAGGCGTGGGTGAGGTTTTGGAGGTATTTTGACGGGAGGTCGGCGTTGGAGAGGATTGCGTTGCAGGAGGATATGAAGAGGAAGGAAGTTTGGAATCTTTTGACGGCTATGAGTGAGTATTTGCTTTGTGTGAGACATTGGTGATGTTGGTTTTCTTCTCTGTGTGGGAATGATTCCATTACGATATATTTTATACGTATCTACCTCGGGATGTGCTCTTCATCTTGTAATAATAATATGTGGGCAAGGTTTAAAGACGACGTATGCGTACATCTAGTATACAGAGCGACACACACATCATTCATAACAATCGAAATATTTGATACTACTCCAGGCTTGGAAAAAGGATTTAGAAATATGTCTTGATATAAAAAAAAACCACCACGCCCAACCGGGCAGTGCCAACACTAGCCATCCTAGCCATCCCCCAAGACAAACCCAGAAAATCACGAACAGAGAGAGGTAAGGAAAATAAAAAATGGAAGAAAATAAAAAGGACCTGCAACAATCATGGTCTCCATGACGGGTATCCTTCCACCACCCACACGCTCCTCGGCGTCAAAAAATCAGACTACAAACGTGTCATGGAGTGTTCGCCATATGCATAGAGAAAAAAAAAAAAGAAGAGAAAAGCCAAAAAATGAAAAGAACTCCGCAGGTGTACCGATCGAGACGAAGGAGACATCGAAAATTAAAACGTTTGCTAGAGACAAAAGAGGGAAAGCAAAAGGACAGATGGAAGATGCAAGTGGTTGAGAGATGCTGAAGATGGGAAAGAATCCACACTCTGACCCAAGCCGAAACGCCCGAGGCACCGCGTCTGTGTTGTCCAGAGAAGCAGAGAGAAGATAAGAGAATACATAAAAAAATCGCAGGAGATATGACTGGAAAAGAAGAAGGAAAATGAGCCAGGTAAGCAAAGCCAGACAAACGAGAATCCGACAGCACTCTTGCGCCTCTATGCGATGCGCTCTTCAAGTCGGAGGCCCAAACGCCAACAATGAGGGAGTGTCAGTCAGGTCTTGGTGGGCCACCAAGATGCGATTCTTGCTCTCTCCACCGTACCAAGCCCGATCCAGTCGTAACCTGATATAACGCCAACCCGTGATCCCCAAACCTCTGTTAGAAAACAGAACACAAGGAAATGAAAATAAGGAGTTGCTGGTCCTTCTAATCTAGGAAAAAAAGGGTTGATACGTCGCGATGAGGAAGCAGAACTCGCAGATTAGGAATGCTCATTGATGGATCAAGTCAATGTGTGTGTGTGTGTGTGTGTGTGTGTATATGTTGGGTATATCAAGAAGCAATGACAGCTGGGTATATATGGGGAGGGCGTAGAATGCATAAATCGAGAGAGAACACATGGCCGGCAAATTAGTCAAACTCGCGGCAAGGTGAAAAGAAGCAAGGAGAATTGTGAGCGGGGTGAGGGGGGGAGAGAGAGATACACTGATCTCGCGCTCATAGTTATTGCGTAAGGTCCATGTCGTATTCGTCCTCCTCCTTGAAGTTGATCGAGTTGTTGGCGCTACGCTCATCCTCGGGGTCGGGCCAGAACTGAGATGGGTCGCCCATATCGCCTAGACCAGGGTTTCCAGGGTCAGGGCTCACGGAATTGCCGCCATTGCTGCCGTTCAAGGAAGTTCCCCTGTAGTCTGTGTGCTGAGGAACGCGAAGACCAGAGCCGGCAGTCCTAGTGTAGCTGAAAGGCATTCCTTCATTCTTCGCCATGGCATCCATGAGCTCTGTTTGCATGCGCTTCTCGTCGTCGGTTAGCTCGAATGGGAACTGGCCGCCCAGTTCGGCGATGCAGTTCATCAGCTCCTCCTGTTGCTGGAGCTTTAAGTGAAGCATCCACATAAGATCCCGCGTCCAGCTGACGGCGCCGTTCAAGATGTCGCCCTTGTTAGGTCCCTTGTCCTTCTCCTCCATGGGAAGGCCGGTGGTGATGTTCCCGACACCCGCAGCTCTCTTGGCCCCGGGGCCCGCAAGACCAGACGTGGCTTGATTAACATTCGAAACACCAAGTGTGGGCGAGAGAGGAGTGCCGTTCTGAATCATCTTGCGGATTTTCTCGTCCTCGAGTCGGTGGGTGGGCACAAGGCGGCTGAGATCTTGAATCCTTTCATTGATGTTGTCGCGGCGGCGGCGCTCGACCAGGTTGTGAGATTCTCGCCGTCTCTTCCTCTTCATCTCCTGGGAGGAGACAGCGTTAGGAGCGACACCAAGCTTCGCCGGCATCGAGGTTCCGCCCTTCATCATGACCTCGTTGATCTGTACCAATCCGTGCTGGATGGGCGAGGAAAAACCAGACGTGTAGGACGCGATGCTTCCGCCGGGCGTCGGCATCCACTGGCCCGAAGGCGACTTATCGGGTAGGCCAGTTGTCCGGATAGGCTGGGGTCCAAAGCCGGTATGGATCGACGTAGTCTTGGGGGTCATCGGGCTCCGGGTGTTGGAGGCCTTGCGCTGCATCGACTGGGATAGTTGAGCGCGGGCTTTTAAGTAATTCGGGTCATCCGGGTTGAGTTCTGACGCTGTGAGGGGCGATCCGGAGTACCCAGACATGGGCGATTGCATGGGGTGGACTTGACGGAACTGGCTTCCAGGGAAACTGTGAACGTAGGGGCTGTGAATGGGCTCGCCCTCTGGGGTGTTGGAGAAGCCGTTTACGTGCTGATCGATGGGCACGGCCGGGGTGCCTTGATAAACTCCTTGGTTGAACCCGACGCCCATATCGCCGACGTTACCGAAACCCTGCGTATGGTCGAGCATGCCGCTTTGATCAGCGGGGCTGCCTAGGCTGTCGAGGAGTTCGTCATCGCCAAACAAGGCACCGCTGCTGGAGAAGGCATTCGGGGGATTGTTTGAACCTGAGGGGAAAGCGTTGGGAAAGTTGGCATAGTTGCCGGACATGAGGTCATTGGGGTCAACAGCTCCGGCGCCGTGGCCCCCTCCAAAATGGCCGAAGCCTTGTTGAGTCATTTTTCGGGGGTTCGGTTGTGCGCTTCACACTATGTAGCCTCGTTTTCCGATCGACGAGAACAAATGGTAGAGGTGTAGAGGGACCGTCGCCCAAAAATCGAAGTCGATGGGAAGAAAAAAAGTGCGCTTAGTTTAATAAGCTGCCTAGAACAAAAAAAAAAGAGGGGTCTGCGTTAGCGAAAATGCGTCCGGAATCGAAAGAGGTATGATGGAAATGAAAGACAAGGAAAGGATGCAGAACAATCGCGGGGAAAGACAGAAGCATGTTGTACAATCATCGCGGAGAAAAAAGGAAGTCAAATGCTGGACATTCTGCGCTATGATTGCCACCACGAAAGCGCAAGGAGGGCTTGTCGCTCTGCTGCGGGAAGCACATGGCATTCGATGAATTCCGTACCTTGCCAGATCTAAAACCAGCTGCAAAAATTACTTGACGAGTTCTTCTTGCGGTTGTGTGTTGCGTCGGGTGAAGACCGAAGTCGAGCGGGGAAGTGCGAAGCCGAAACTCAGATCGTCGAGACAGGTTGGGCTGGAAAATAGGTAGATTGGTAGGATGGTCACGATCGGGGGTGTCTTTTTTCCCACGATAGTTACGGTTCCGTCGACTGCTGCGTGAATTTGCGGTGTTGGTCGTAGAGGGGTTACGAGCAAATCGGGTTTTAGTGACGGAGGGGGTGCCAGTAAATTTATGTACTGTAGGGGAAAAGGAGCAGGGGGGAAAAAAAGAGTATGTTGAGCCTGGGGCGGTGAAGCGTCGTCGCTAATGTCTCCCGTAAACTAGTGCAGAAGCCTTGGAACTCCAGGTTAGTGGATGCGCAAACCAGCGGCGACTTCATCCCCCTAAATCCGCAGTTCCGGTGCCCGCCCCTCCACGCACTTGCGAAGGCAAGCGTCCGGGCCCGACGGGCGAACAGAAGAGTATGGGATGGGACAGATTGGTGGTCGAGTCCAGCGAAACACAGTGTCCCTGGAAGACGATATGGCACGTACCTTGGCTTGGTTGAGGCAAGAATGCGTCAGGGTCGAAAGAAGCGTCGGTGAGCTGAGCTTGGAACGCACAGAGCTTGCAAAGGTCCAAGTTCTCTGGATGAGTTGAAAGAGAGGAGAGTTCGCGGCGGTGAGTCAGGGTGGCGGATGGCTTGCGAATTTGAATATTTGTAGGAAGCTGAGCTTGGGTTGGTCACGATAAGTTACCCGCAAAGAGGGATCAATATTCTGGCAGGTCCGACCCAGGTATTATACGGTAGCGACGAGGGGAGCTAGCCTGTACTTGTAGTCTTGCGTCTACGGAGTACCCTCACAAGGTACATGAGTACTTGTATACTACACTCCCCCCAGGCTTTGGGAGGCGGAAAGGGCAAGTCAATTACGAAGTATTAGTGTACGAGTAATACTTCGTCCTTGAGGAAGCTAAGACCTAACACCCGCTGGATACACAGGGGTGGCGGGGGAAGGAGGGAGGGAGACCAGTGGTGTGGGTTGTGATGGAGGGGAGGACTTGGATGGAGAATAGTGGGCAATGGCAGGCGACCGGTAAGGGTGAGCAGGAACGGACTTTGGAGGGTGTGGGGTGTGGATGGGGGAGGGTGTCTTCACAATGTTTGGTATTGGACCAAGACTCTTTCTGCCAACTTGTGCACTAATAATACGGAGAGAGGTACCGGGACGAGTACACAACGGACGGAGATACGCTTGCAGTGAAGGACGGTCCCCAAGTCCTCGCACACACACCCTCTCCCCAAGTACGAGAACAACTCCTCCCCAAGCAATCTATGCACATGCGAAGCAAGTATTGTTCAATGTTGCTTTATTACTTTCCTCCAGAACGCCCATAGCTCGATCTCATAGGAACCCCCGACGCATCGATGGATTCGATGTATTCCACGCAATTGCGGCCAGGAGAAAAAAAAAAAAAGAAACGGTATTGGAGGAAGCTTTGATCAAAGCCAAACGGAGGATGTGAAATTCCGATATTCCGACATGAACTAGCCTCAACGAATCGTGTATGACTCGAACTAAGTAACACGGTAATTTCACTACTCGTCCAGTGGCTACACAACACTCCATCCATCGTGCGTCTCGCAAAAAGGAAAACGGCGGCGGAACCCGCGGCTGAGAACGAGACCTTGACCTCGAAACATTTTTGGCGAGTTCCGCCCGTTTTTCCTGCTCAGCTCAGTGTGGGCGCAATGTGGTTTTCCCCCCTTGCTCCAATTTTCTGAGCCCGCCGCGGAGACCCCCGAAAGCCCTTGGCATCCCATCCTCAGGCGAGACCAGGCACTAACAAGAAAAAAAAAAAAAAATCCCACGAGCAAATATGCGGTGCCAAAGGAAAAGACCGGATGGCCGGGACCGTGACGGATGCACCGAGAGGTAGAAGAAAAGGAGACATAACGAAGAAAAGAAAAGAAAGGGAATGGGAATGGAACGAAATGAAAATGCGAAATCAATACCTAGGCTTTGCGCAGACAGTGTCAATTTCGTCACATTTCAGTTTCAGCCTTGATGGTTGGCGGTTGGCGTGGATGAAGCTTGGGGAAACGAAGAGAAGCTGCCGTTCCTGGAAAGCGACGACTTGTTTTTGGTCTGAGTGGCGGGCGACTTTACTCTAAGTGAGAACGCCACCCCCGATATTGGTATCATTGATGATAGGATTAGGCTCGGGGAGTACGAAGGAGAAGCATTCGTACATTTGATCGAATCAATGATGTAGTATTGATTGATGCTATGTGGCAACATCAATCAAATCGAATAGTAATCGCGTCCAGATGGAGAACGGCATAACCGTGGTGAACTACAAGGAATCCGGTCATATTCCCATGTATCTTTGGGCGGTATTTTAAAATCTTCTCCACAAGAGCAATATCATTCCGCAAAATAGAGAGGATGGGAGGATGGGAAACCACCGAACCGAGCTCGCTACCACGTCGATACACTGCGCAAGAATCAAAAATAGTCGCCTCGCATTATTCCCATGTCGAAGGAGCGAGACAGTGTCTCTTATTTTAATCCTGTCCTCGAAGAAAGGGAACGGGTCGGGCCAGACTTACTTCGTCCATCCATCAGGGTTGTATTTTTGGTTTACTCCATACTTGGCAATACGAGAGTAAATGAAGTTCAAAGGAAGGACTGCAATTTCTTGTTTTCGACTCCGAGAAATAAAAGCAATTTCAAATACATTGATCAAGTACTCATATACTAAGAAGAGCTACGAAGTTGGTGGGGGGGTTGGAGATGCCGCTGCATCGTGGACTGAGGTACGAAGTAGTTTACAGTTGTATTCCAGCATCCCAATAAGAGGTGGGGAACGTTTAGTACCTTGAACCTTGCTTTCAGTTCAGTGACAGCAGAAGCCAAGTCACAACAGCAAAGCCACAATTGACGTCTGTTCTCTGCTCCTAGCGGGCCAACATGCTCCTCCATGACGGCCACACCGCAATCCTGACAACCAGACTAAGGAAGATCGTTCTTTTAGTTTTCTTTTTTTTTTTTCCTTTCCTTCCTCCCCTTCTTTCCTTTTCTCCACTTTCAAACGCCATCTTCCCATCTTCTGGCCTAATTCAGTGGCGCCAGGCAGTCGAGCGACGCCCCCTCGAACGCCCACAGCCTCACGTCATAGAGACCTCAATAACGTCGTATTACTCCCGTCGTACTTCGTCGTCATCTTCCCCAATCGAGTAAAAAGCTTCAAGGGAATTTTCCCTGTTTCTTTTAATAGACACAGCCTCTCCAGGTCTCGATGCCCGTCTGCAATCAATTCGACTTCCAAGCTAGGCAGTTGGAGAAAGGCACCTGCTTTGCGATAGAGTGGTTAGTATATTGACCCTCTGTGCTGGTGTGCTCGAAATACCGGTCCAGCCAGTGAGACGGAATGCAGGCGAACCCCAAAGGAGCTGCATCTGTCCCGTCTGGGTTTCCGAATATAGTAGAGCAGACCCTCCTGAGAAACGTCCACCCAACGACAAGTGGCGAGATAAAAAGGGTAATGCGATATCCCGTCTCTGTCGATCGCTTATTCTTACCTGACGAACCGTGACATTATAAATCCCCTTCCGAACCAAGAGCTATCTTCAAAAGAGACTCGATAGCGATCAATATAATTCGCACGAAGGATGACGCTCGAGGACGGCACCAGCCCCCTTTTAGCACCATCAGCGGGGCCTCCCGCACCAAGTTGAATCAATGAATGTAGTACGAAGGTATTGATGGTTGGTCTTCACGCAAGACGGCACAGCATTGTGTGGTTGGAATGCGGGGTATGAGGCTCTTGCGGTGGTAGGTGAACCGCTAAAACCGCCCAGAGAAGATCTCAACCCCAGACGAGGTCTGCAGCAATTTGAAACTACATCAGCGTAAGAATGGTGGTCAGCAACCGTGTAAGCCAGGGTGTGGGATGGAATAATATGGTGAGGCTTGGCGTCCAGCAGCATCTCGCATTCCTTTCCGTGATGTGACTCGAGTGAGTCAATATGCCAAGTTATTTCCCATAAAGTCGTCTGCGATAACAGGATTCGCTGCCCACCGCCTCTCCCACCTCGGACGAAGCCGTATTCGACCGGAGGGCTTCGGGTCAGTACTTCGTATGCTTTCGCTTTCTTATTGCAACAGAACAGGAAATCACCACAAGGGACATCCCATACGTTCCATTTCGGGACATCCGTAAAAGTGCCAGAGGTCATTTTCGATGTCCTCTTGACCACCATCCAAAGGGCAGGAGGGTGTGCTCAACTCGTAGTTCTTACAAAACTTGCAAAAGCTCTCGACACTGCTTTTCTCTTAGCCTCGAAATATCGAGTAGACGCCTTTGAAATGGTGGGCGAAAGGGTTGCCCGTGACTCTTTTTCTTTCTCTTCGAACCAGCCCAAGAGACCAAGGCGCCTTGTCATGATTTTTAAGTACACTTTTCACCGAAACGCTAGGGACTAAGGGGGGTCTCTATGATGCCTAAAGCGGCCCATCACCATGGTCAAGTTTGATCCCGTCACCGTCGCGGACTCGCGATGATGGCGGCTATGGTGAGACCCCACACACACACACCGACCGGGCTGGGACAGGCTTGGAGAAGCTTGACCAGGTCATATGTATCAACATGTCACACTTCACTCTGGCTCTTGTTCAAAGTTACGTCTTGGTTCTTCCCCTCCATCATCCCAAGCCTTGTACTTCGTTAGTTCGTACATACGCGTGGAAAGTCGCACACCCACACGAGTTTCGGTCTGTCCACCGCCCTCCGCCCTCGAGATTCGATCCGCTCCTTTGTTTGAGCAGTACGAGGGCAGATCACTCGCGGGCCGCGAGAGACGGCGCAATTCCTGGAAGGCACGGGACGTCAACTAGCTCCAGCTTAGAAATATCCAACTAGAAAGAGAGTTGTTCATGTGCCCCCATCTCTGCTAGAATATCTTATTCGTGATGGTATAATCTTTCTTGCAATTTTCAACTTTTTTGAAAGCATGGCAGAGGGGGGACCCATGCTCCACACAAAGGTTGATCGCACACACGTCCGCGGCAAGGACCCAATAAGACCTTTGCTAGGCGAGTCGTGCCAGGGATGAGGAAAGATGGGCATACTGCAGAGTGTACATGGAATATCACTAGCAATATCGGATCACCATTTTGGACGTTATCTCATCTTCTATTGGAGAAAGCGACGCTGTAGATGCACGCCGGCTGCGACCCCAGGCAGGTGGTATGAGCTCGGGAAGTTGGAGGGTGTGCATCAAGACCAGGAAGGGATAGTGTAATATTATCCTGTCCCACAGCAGAACGCCCAGCAGAACGCAGTGTGCTCGCGATTCCTCCAGGACTTTCATGCTCTGTCCAGGACTCACCCTCCCCCCCCGTCGAAGGATGCATCAACAGAACAAAGGGGAGTATAATACCCGGCATAATAGAGCGATCGATACTCACCGCATACGTCTCTTTCTATCTTGTACATACATGCGGCACGTCAACCAATAGCAGGCATACCATGGCTCTCGCCGATTCAGTCTCTCAGGATCTTGCTTGTTATCGCGAGGTCTAGCGTGGTATAGAGTATGGACAGACCATCTTGTAAAGGACGCGCTGCAGTAGACCCGTTGTGGGGGTGGGGAAGCAGACGAACCAGCATGAATGGAGGATGAGCTGCAGGAGTATATTACTCGCAGCGGTGAAGCAGGCCAGAGCAGTCAGAGAGCATGGATTCTGGTTCCCCTCGTACCCCCTCCCCCTTCTCCAAATTCATTCAGATGAGCTCAACCCTCGGACTTGGTAACTCCAGGCTGTCAACCCCACCATAAAACCTACAATGTACTTTGTGCTTCGTACACTATGGCGCACTCCATTCGAGCTTGGAAGAGGGGGGTTAAGAGTCTCACCTCCCACCCAAGTTCGGGACGTTACGGGTCGGTAGCCAGCCCAGAAAACTAAAACATCAAGAAAGATAAATGACTTGTATTTCTAATGTAGTTGCCCTCTTCCAGTCATATGAGTCCTGAGGAAATATCAAATAGATACCCACGTTAGCACCAAGCCCATTTTGATTTTGAGCCCGATTCCATCAAATCTTTCCCTGGCAGCCATGAAGCATGAAGCATGAAGCATTACAGTGTGTGCAGAACCTCAATCGCACTCGCACTATTTGGACATCCCTCATGTGAGACATGCCACCAATCACGCGCATCTGCTTGCCTGAGGAAAAAGGTCGGAAGTGTGGTGGTCCGTGCGCATGGGCCAAAATCCCCCCAAGGTCCCTGGCACCTGGCGCCTGCATTTGGCACGCGTGGGAGAGCAGAGAGCACTACTTCGTAGCGGGTTTCCAAAGGGCACCAGGTGGAAATAGCGAAATAGCGAAATGTACGCCCGATTCGCAAGTGGCTCGTCCCGACCATGTCCTGGTACGTACCAAGCTACAACGTACTCCAAGCCACACCACCACAACCACCACCTCCTCATGCTCCTTCACGATCAACCACACCCTAGTCTCCCACTTTTTCCATTACCTGCCTCGAGGCAGCACCCGTTCTCTGCGAAAATCGTTCCAACTCCTCGACTCCCCGCCTGCCCGCCCGTCCTCGACTTTCTTGGCGCTGCCACGGCAATCCACTTCCAACGTCGCCCTCTCTCTCCCTCGAAGCCGTCATCCCACACCTACGGCCCACACCCCATCGACCGCCATAGCATCGCAGCGAGCAAATTCGCCGGCCCCCCGGAGGACTTGACAACCCTCCAACTCGATACATATTGTCTCTCCTGCGCCTCTTCCGCCGTCGCTTTCTTTACTCAGGTGGACGCGTACGAAGGTGCATAACTCACGTCATTGCTTCGTTCCGGTAGGTAAGGGGTCGACGCGGCCAGCCAACTGCCGGCAGGCTGCCATCATGCTCTTTAACCTTGGTGCCTTGCATGGGGCCCCTTCCTGGTTACTCCCCTGCTCACCTTGTTAATGAGCACCTTGTTATATCAAAAGGCACTCTGCTGACCCTCCCTGCTGTGGAGTAGCCAAGCCTCTTTCTTTCTGGCGCAAAAACAAAATCGCCCACCTTCCCGAGTTGCTCCTCGTCGATAGCACCATCCACTTGCGCCCACACCCGCGTTCCGTTTCTTCCTCTTTCGCGGGCGACAGTCGACTTGTTACCCTGGTCACACTTCGCGCGGAGACCGGCTAGTCTAGTGACCAAAGCGCCCTGCGTTCCTTCTTATTACGACCTTTGGCTCTAAAGCTTCTTCCTGGGTCATTCGATACAACATCTGAGACCTAGCACAACTTCTCACCTCCTTCACAAACGATATCTAATAATAATACCTTTTTCTCGTGGGAGGCAACCCTTGCAGCGATCTGCCGGGTAGTGACGTAAACTGCTACGCCCCAAGTCCACAAGAAATGGCATCCTCTTCTTTCAGGGACTCTATCAACTCGTTGGGTTGGAGTCGACGGGACCCCGACCTTCCCGTCAACACTTCCCAGCAGAGCGGTTTCTTGTCGTCGCTCAAGTCGCTCAACCCCTTCCGGGACGGTGGCTATGTACAACTTCCAACAACAGAGAGCTCCGGGGCTCCTCTCCCCGCGCCCAACAGGAGGGAGGAAGAGGAAGGCTGGTTTGCCTGTGAGTCATTTCCTTCTTTCCTTCTCGTTCTCTCTCTCTCTCACTCTCTTCACCCCCCTCCTCCTCCTTTAACATCATCCATTTATTGTTTCTCGGGACCCTTGCAGATGGACATGTGTGCAGCTGCACCTTGTCTCAGTTTCCCATGTGAACACATAAATTATGCCTCCATCTCTCTACGCATGAAACAGCATGAGGCTGACAGGAGCTCGTTTTTTTCTTTTTCTCTTGCAGTGAGCCGTTGGGACCGATTAATGATCTTTGCCATGTGTATCTTGGCGTCCGTTGCTTGCTTCGTAATCGCGTTTACCTTTCTTCCTATCATGGCCACCAGGCCTAGGAAGTTTATAATTCTGTAAGTTGCTCTTGACTTATCCTACCAGTGAAAATGTGTGGAAGCTTTTCTTGCTTCTGTCCCTTCCGTGGCTCCCGTTGTTTCCGTTGTTTCCATCCCTCCAGCAACCGACTTTCTCTACACCTCACCGAAAATGTCTCTAAGGCGATTTGGCATTGCTTCTCCCCGGAGATGGGAGGGAAACCCAGTTGTGCCGTGCAGGCCCCCTCCCTCTCTGAGCTGAAGAATCGGCTATGGCATTTCCGGGTTAGTCTGGTCGCCTTGCAGATTTGCATGCCTCAGCTGCAACTATCCGTGCTGCATGCCGGAGCTTTCCTCGCGTGACGTCTTCCACCATCAACTCCAGACTGGGCAGCCGGCCCCCCCTTCTTCCCTCACCCCTTGTGATAACCCATGAAGGCCTTGGGTTATTCCCGATCCGGAAGGAAATTACGTTTTCTTTCTAACAACGCAAAATGTCATTCGCAGGTTCACTCTCGGGTCCTTATTCTTCATGGCGTCTTTCTCTGCCATCATGGGTCCCATGGCGTACCTCCAGCATCTTGTCTCTGGACCTCGTCTGCCTTTTACCGCTGCGTATGCCGGTTCGATATTCCTTACGTTTTACTTTTCCCTTGGGGTGAGTTCCATGTTCAGATATTCCCCCGGTCATCTCTTGGTCGTTAGTTTGGCACTAACACGCGTGTTTGCTTCCCCCGCTATAGCTGCACAGCACGTTCCTCACTTTGATCTCCGCCGTCGTCCAGATCGTCGCCTTGGTATGGTATCTCGTCAGTTACTTCCCCATGGGATCTACTGGACTACGCTTCGCGGCGAGTTACGGAACCCGCCAGGCCACTTCGTGGATGACTGGATAAAAGTGTTAGAGGCTTTCCCAGTTCTCTTTCTCCCCCAGTCGAGGGCAAAAGGTTACAACTCATGCATACCTATTTAGACATGCTGCGATAGGCGAGGTAAAATTGTAATAGTAATAGTATATTTGCAAATAGCATATCTATAGACTCTTAGACTTTTTCTATCGTTTTCAGTTTGCAGGAGGTATTTATAGCCCAAGAAGTCTATTGCATATATCACATCTTATACCTAATATATATAAACACTTATATTACACTATAGCTAAATAATAAAGTAATGTTAGCTTTATTTATATTTAATATATTAGGTTATCTTACTACTTAGTAAAAGTCTTCTACTACCTTACTTACTACTAGTATTATTTACTTTATATTATTACTAGCTTATATCTAAAGATAAGTTAAAAAGGGGGAAAGGGAAATAATAAAGTAAAGCTTTCTAAATAGATAATATATTTATATAACTAATATAATCTATAAAACTACTCTTTATTATATCTTTCTTCCTACTTTTTAAAATATTTATTATTAGTTCCTTTTTAAGATTTTATATTATAATATTATAAAGCCTACTTTCCTTTATCTTACTTTTTTATAATAAAGAAGTAGAAAATAGTTTTAAAGTATATATATTTAGATTAATAGGATTTATATTTAATTTTAAGATAAGGTAATATAAAGTTATTAGCTACTTTTTAATAGTTTAAAAGTATTTATTTTCTCTTTTCTCTCCCTTCCTCCCCCTTTCCCCTTCTTCTTTTATTTTTACTTAGCCTAGTTAAAGACTACTTTATATATTAAGTATATAAGAGTATATTTTTAGGAGGGGGTAGATAGAGTTAGGGAAATAGAAATATTAGCTTTATAAAATCTAAGAAGCTTTTATAATAGGAGACTTTTATATTCTATCTATCTAGAAGTATAGATAGTAATAGACTTTTAAGTTATAAATAGAGAGTTTACTATATATTTTTATTTACTATTTTTTTTTTTTATTAATAATAATAATTACTAGTTTATATTAAGTTTTTAAAATAAATATTTTCTATTTTAATTAAAGAAGATTTAGATAAGATTATAAAATTTATTTTAATTATTTTCTTTTTAATATAATAAAAATTAACTTTATTAAAAGAAAAAAAAAAAAAATAAATAAAAAAAAAATAAAAAAATAAAAAAAAAAAGAAATAATATTTATATTAGTTTAAAATTAAATTAGAAGCTAGTTAAAGTTATATATTAAATAATAATAATTAATTTTATTATTAAATTATTTATAGATAATTAAATAAAAATATTAAAAGCTTTTTTAATTTTTTTTTTTTAATTAAAAGTAAAAAATTATAATTTATATATATTTATTT
>JUDQ01000487.1:0-21965 GCA_000812075.1 Scedosporium aurantiacum
AAAAAAAAAAAAAAAAAAAAAAAAAAAAAAAAAAAAAAAAAAAAAAAAAAAAAAAGGAAAAAAGGAAAAAAGAGAGCTCCAGAATATTATCCTGTCCCTTTTTCCCTTTCATCCTACATCGAGGTTGCAGTGCCGCCAGGCATGGTCATGTGAATAGGGACAGATATTAGAAATGGCTAGAAATCCATCAATTGATCTCTCTATTTCGTACTTCGTGCTCTACTAGTACGAAATAGTTCACTTCGTTTTGGTGTTCCGTCCCCTCAGTCCAGCCAATGCTACCACCCCCGCGTTTGTCCAGCCCAGCTTTTCCCCTGCGCCGAGAAAGGAGGACTGTTAATTGATCAGCGGGGGGGTGTGTGTGTGTGTGTGTGTGTGTGTGTGATATTAGTGGAGGGTTATATTTTATATAAATATTTATATATATTTTGCGGGGTAACAGAGAGAGACAAGCCAGCTAAGAGCGAATGTGAGAGCGACAGAGACCAAGATTGATGTTGGTATTAAACAGAAACTCGATGCGCATCCCCTGTGGCTGGTCACAGGCTACTGGGAGATTTGGGGGACTCGAATGACTATGAGGGTCACACAAAAGAGGGAAAAGAAGAAGAAACAAGAGGTGAGGGTCGATCAATAGCTCAATTGGAGAGACCTAGATATCTAGGCAACTACCTTGGGAGCCCTAGGCAATCATCAGTGATATATGTGGTCAATCATGTCTCTCTCCTAAGGTCTTGTAAAGTCTAAGATCATCCTCCCACAAGAGGCCTGCTAGGTACTTCGTATGCTAGGAAATAGCAGTCACGTGCCCGCTGACATCCCCCCAGAGGAAGAAACGCCTTTCTTTCCTTGTTGGGATGGGCAGTTGGATTTTATTGGTGAGAACTGTGGTTGGAGGGCAAGAGAGGATGTCTTTGTGTTCTTCATGTTACTTTCTATGGGGGGTTATCTCAATAATCCTCTTCTGCTTGGCTTCAAGGAGTGATCTTGAGAGTGTGTAATGTTCTAAGATATTTTATTTTACTTATTACTTTTCTACGTGGACGGTTTATCACAACACTCGCCAGAGCACGAGATAGCCCGGGATCTTGCAATGATCCAGGGAGAAACAAACATTGATCAAACAACCACTCACCTCTTTTCCAAGCACAGGACAAACAGCTCAAACATCTCAAGAGGCCATAAAATCTTTAATCTTCTTTTTTTCATACATAAAAAGGCGGAATATCTCTGTCCCCACCCTTTCCCAAACCAAAAAAAGGAAAGAGAAAAAAAAAAGAAAAAAATACATACATTTCCATACATACAGAGAAAGAACACCTCCACCATCAAAACCATAACTCGAACAAAAAAGAAAGCATCAGGAACCAGAAAAAAAATGTTTCCCTCTCATAGTTTATAATCCATACACTTCATAGAGTCCAAAAAAAAAGGCGAAGACAAAGGGTGTTGAAAAAAAGGAGACATGCGAGGAACCGTGTGTAAAGAAGCAGTGAAATACCCCCCTGGTCCTAACCTCCTTTAAAACGGATGTCCTGCCCCCGCCGCCCCCGGTCGCGAACTCGCCATCTCTCCGTACCGACCACGATGTTGCGTCGTGTCGTACGCCTGAATAAGCTTCGTCTGGCCTTCTTCCGCCTGCGAGAAGGCATAGCCTCTTTGCTTGCGCATGCGCTGGACCTGTCGGACCTTGCGGATGGCCTTTTGGAACTGCTCCATTCTAAAGGAGAAGATGCCTATTAGCTTCGTGCCGTGGATGACGAGAGAGAGAAAGAGAAAGAGAAAGAGAGAGGGAGGGCTTACCGTGGCCTGTAGTCCTGAATGTTATACTTCTGTATCTCCTGAATATGGTGATATGTCCTCGGGAAATACATCCGCTTAGCAAACTTCCAAGCAAAATCCCTCAACAAGCACATAACCGCAAGCACCACCGTCTGCAGCCAGAAAATCGGGTTCCCGTACAGCTTCGGTATCACCCCCGTGTACTCCCTCGACACGTTGGCCATGGGCGCCACGATGCCGTACACGGCGATGAACACCCACCAGATCGCCATCGACCCTGGGATCGCCAGCACGTGGTACTTGGTCCAGTTCGACGTGATGAGCGCCGCCTTGCCGAGCACCGTCAGGAGCACGGCGCCGTAGAGGGCCGTGCCCCATACCCAGTGGCCCGCGATCTTGCCGTCGCCCAGCACGAGGTCGTTGTACCAGATGAGCTCGCCGAAGATGTACAGGATGATCGAGTGGTACACGGCGTTGCCCACCCACTGCACGAATACCTTGAGCCGGAAGAACTCGTTGCGCTGGCCCATCTGGTAGAGTTGCGGGTACCGGTCTAGGAGACGCGCCGAGATGAACTGGTCGAGGATGCCGAGTGCTAGCGGAGGAAGAACCGTGTAGAAGACGTTGTAGAAGGATAGCGTCCATGATTCGTAAATGACTTGTCCGGAAAACACGTTTTGGAAAGTGTACTATGTGGGTGTTAGAAGAAGAAACGGAATCCAAATCAGAAAACTTTTGAAATATCACAGCAACTTACCCAGAACTGCGTCATGTACAGAGTAATGTTCTTATAAAACGAAAAGAGAATCGTCTTGCTAACCCGCTGATAGCTCCACGCACCATGCACGAGCAACAACTTCCTCAAGTACCTAAACTGCGCAATCGCCACGTCCGCGCTCCGCGCCGCCTGGAGGCCCTCGACGCCGCTGATACCGACGCCGATGTGCGCCGCCTGGATCATCGACACGTCGTTCGCCCCGTCGCCGATAGCGAGGAGGATCGACTCCTTCTGGTACCGCTTGACGAGCTTGACCACGAGCGCCTTCTGGAGCGGCGACACGCGGCAGCAGATGACGGCCTTGCACATGACGGCGAGGTCGAGGAAGAGCTTCTCGAGGTCCTTTTCGAGCGCGTACGTTAGCGATTTCCCGTCGATGATGAGTGCTAGCGTCTCGAGCTCGATCGTCCCGTCCCCTTGCGTTCGGATGGCCTCTATCTTCTTCGTGATGTTGTCGCGCGTCGCCTCCGCCGATTCTTCGTTGACGATCAGCAACATCATGTCCTCGCTGAGCAGCTTGCAACTCATGCCGATGTTGATGGCCGTCTCCTGCCTGTCGCCCGTCAACACCCACACTTTGATGCCCGCCTCCTGGAGAGTATGAATCGTTTCCGGCACGCCATCTTGAAGACGATCCTCGATGGCCGTAGCGCCGAGCAGGAAAAAGTCGTGCTCGATAATCTCGGCAGCCTTGTCCAACTCCTCGGCGCGGTTACCGCCGACTGTGGTCTGGGCCTGGTCGAACACCTGGTACCATTCTTGGAACTCCGGCTCGGGAATCTCTCGCATGGCCAGACAAAGCGTCCGAAGACCCTCCGACGCGTACTCCTCAAGATGTCTGAGCGTGACCTCGACGTGGGGGTTATTTTCGTTGAGGCGCTCCAGGATCACGGTATCGGCTCCCTTGCAGTAACATCGAATCTTGCCGTCGGGGCACCGGTAGATGGTTGACATTCGCTTTCGAGTAGAGTTGAACTCGCACACAGCTAGGAGCTCGTACTCCAGCTCCTGGCCGCCAGCCTCGATAATAACCGACCTGGGCTTGCGCGCGGTGAAAGTGTAGCCGAGCTCCAGGGCACCGGCTACCAACGCACCCTCGTCGGGCGAAGCAGCCTGGTACTTGATCTTGCCCCCCTTCTCCTCCTCTCGCTCGGGAATGACGGTATGGCAGGTGGCTAAGAGCGCAAGGAAGTGGTCGATGGCGGCGGCCGTCTCATGCTGGTTCTCCAGGTTCTGCCGAAGTCTCTTAAAGTCGTGGATTCCAACCTCGACGCCGTCCTGGATCGTCGCTCTCCGGTCTTCGGGCACCTCGTCGGCATACTGAATTCCGGCAATGCTGCACTGCTTAAACTCCATCATATTGCAGGTGAGCGTGCCAGTCTTGTCCGAGAATACGTATTCGACCATGCCGAGCTCCTCCACTAAGCTGGATGTCCTGCAGTTGGCCGGCGTGTCCGTCTGGTCGTAGTACATGTCCAAGTCATCGTTAATGAGTAGGCCGTGCCAAAGCTTGACAATTTCGACCGTGACGAAGAGAGAAATAGGGACGAGAGACGAGAAGAGAACCCAGTACGTGACCATGTCCTTTAGAATAGCCCTGACGATCTGGCCCGCATCGCTGATGGGCTCCAGCATGAGGTAAGATAGGGAATCAAAATCGATCCTACGAGTCACCAGGTCGCCGACGGTCGAGATGATGCTGAGAACCAAGAGAATGGCGACTAGGAGAAGAACGAGGTAGTTGAGTTTCTTCTCGACCTTTGTACGCTTAATCGGCGCCGCCGTGGCATTGCGCATAAGTTTTGTCTCGTGGCCGGTAAAGACGACAACGCCGTGGACCCAGGGAGTATTCCTCAGGGTAGCACCGCGGAGAAGAAGCTGCTCGGGGTTGAGGGGAAGTTCCTTTTCGCCACCGCCGGTCTGCATGGTGATCGTAGCTTCGTACGTGTACAAGCTACTGTTGGGCTGTTCCGACTTGATCCGTCCGCCTAGGCGAGAGAGCTCGCTCGTGCTAACCATGGTCGAAGTTTCTGGTAGACCTTGCTTAATCTTCAAGTTGGTTTCGCCGTCAAGGTTCGCCGTTTCGATATAACAGAGACCTTCGGGCTCGGAGCTGGCAAGGAGAACCAAGTCGGCAGGGAACGGCTCCTCGGATTCGACCCTGACAATGTCGCCTACGGCCACGTTGATCCACTTCGTCTCGGCAAACTCAGACCCCCGCAGAACGCGGGCCTTGGACATGTTGAGGCCCTTGTCGGCCTGTCTCCTCTTGTAGTCTTCCACCAACTCCTTACCAGCCGACACCAATAGCACAATGATAAGGGGCGCAATGGTCGTGTATCGATTCGTCGGCGACAATCCTGGAATCTGCTGTAGCGCTGCCGTGAACAAGAAGAAGATGTTGGCGACTTTGGAGAATTGTTCGAAGAGGAATTTCGGGAGGAAGGTTGCAACGTTGTATTTCGCCGTCGAGATGTGGTTGTCGACGTATTTGTTCGCCGCGTTCGCCGGCGGGTTGTTGAGATATATTATACGGGGGCCTAGGGTCGCCGGATCGGGTTTCGATCTTCCAAAACCGAACTTGAAGTTGCCCAGATCAAACTTGCTTTCCTTTTTCGTAGTACTCCTCTGGTCAAGATTGCCAGAGTCCACCCGCGTGGTAGTTTGTTCCGTTAAAGGTAGGTCCATCTCCGAGTAGCCTTGCCCCATGCCCAACCTATTCTTCACTCGACCAAAGAAGCCACCGCCGAGACCGAGGACGCTATTCCGTTGTCGCGCGTTCTGCCGGGCCGGGGTCGGGCCGGTCGAGGGCGGGACGGCGCCGCCTTGTTGATAGTACGAGTCGGCATCGGTGGGATAGTCGTCGAAGTCATCGGCGTACCGCTGGTAGTTACCCAGCCCCGATGACTGACTGCTCTCGTAGCGGTTTAGTTGGTAGGGACCTGCTGTGTTAGCGCCGACAACACCGGCTTGTTGCCTTGGAGGCGATGCACCAGTCGAATATTGGTTTCTGAAGGCGCCGCCGCCGCCGCCTCCCACACCTCCTCTTCCTCCTGCCCCTCCTACAAAGTCGTCATAAGAAACGGAGGGGCGACTCTGGGGGTCATGGTCGGCGGTATAGGATCGAAGGAGGTCGTCATCATTAAGGTCGGAGCGCTGGCCGGTGTAATATACAGGTTGTTCGTTTTCTAGATCTATGAGACTGTTCCGCGAGTGCTGAGGCTGCCCACGCGTAGGTCTGCCCGACATGGCGGAAAGGGAGCCCTCGGGGGCTGCGAGGATTAGGATGGCGGATACGGGGGGTAGGTTCGATTAGGACAGACTCGATTGCGATGATGAATTAGGATTAATGGGCTGCATGCGGGAAACGAGGGACGTTCGAATTGTTGGAATGCTTCGAGCTGTTGCAACTCAGCCAGCGAGATGTTTCATTGGGCGGTTAAACAGATTCGGAGGGGTCTCGACAAAAGGGGCGTTTCGAGATGATGAGCGAAGGGAAGGGAAGAAAATCGTGTCGAAAAAGGCTGCGTAGTCCTTTTTTTCTCTTTCGCTGTCAGATGTCAAGGAGCGCACGAAACGAAATGGGAAACTTTTCGAGGGACGGACGAAGTTCGTCAGCTCAGCTTAGCGTCGTAGCCGCAGAGTCTCCAAAAAACATTAGTGAGGTTGAATTACGTGTTCGGGATGGAGAGATTCTTTCAGAAGTCTCGAAGGCGGGATGATTGACAAAGGGTTCGATGTTTCCGAAATCATTTGTCGCGGCCAGCCCAGCACAGCCTCCTTTTCTGGCGCAGACGTTGCCTACAAAGGAGTACGAAGTACGTGGTGTGAACGAATGCTCAAGAATCATTGGGTTTTTTGGAGACAGGGGTAAACTGTAAAACTTGCAAGATGGCGACGGAGTCTACGTAGCACCGTCAAGCCGGGCTGGGAGCACTGTACACTACTCGCCCAAAGCGACAAGTTGACAGTACTGGAGACGACAACAACTGTGTCAGCCTGGCATCCCAGCTGCAGGCTTGTGTTTGCACTTGTGGCTGGGGCACGTTACAGGTGCGCAGCCCACTTTCCTCCAATATAAACTACCTGTATGAACCAGGAGAGGTCAAGGTACCTCTGCTTCGGAAGTTGCTTAGATAACATTGAACGGTCTCTGTCCGTCCTCACCTGCATCTGCCCCCAGTTGCTGCAACCGTCGAATTTAAGACGTAAATTTTGCGAGACCGTTTCTAGCAGACATCAATTGATTTTCTTCCTTTCTTCCCTTTCAGCCCGAATGCCAGAGCGACGATTCCGAAGGAGCCGTTGGGCTGATGCGAAAGCAGTGGCTGTGAGGTGGAAAGAGCTTGAAAGAAGCGGTGCAACTCGCCCAATCTAGCCAAGTACAAAAATACAGGGATACGGTCGGAGTTTATTATACGAGATACTCCGTAATGTACGAAGTAAGTATGAAGTACGAAGTACTGTACTTGGTACAGCTGCAGCCACCGCACAGTACAGGATGCACATCATCCCACACTGGCACTATGTGAAGTTTAGCTCGGAGTGTAAGATCAATAAGTGTGGCTGGGGGTTACTAAGAATATCCATGGCGGCAAGTCTCAGTGCTTGGTCCTTGGAAAGACCCCTAAAGAAGGCCGCCATCTTCTCAATATCAACCATCAATTGATCAAATCAATCACCATCATCAAACAGCCGAGCCTCAGCCAACTGCACAACGTCCATTTGATCCTTCGCTCTCACACCGCTTTCTCAGCCTAATTCACGCAACCAGACCCGCGAACTGTAGCATTCTAATTGCGCCTCACAAATACTCTCACAAAGCTGCCGGTCCTCGAGTGAGCTCGACTCGCCAAGTTCAGATTTTACGAGTAACTCCGCCAACCCTGACATCATCGGCCTCACAGGGCGAAAAGCTTCCACTCCCTCGCCACCCCCAATCATGGTCTGCTCCAAGTGTCAGAAGCTCACCAAGGGCACAGCCCTTGCGACCCCGGAGGTCAAGAAGAGGAGCGAGATGTACTACGGTTCCCCAGCTTCTTCGTCCAAGGGAACGGATAAAAAGAGCGTGACGTTAGCAAATGCCGGCGTTAGCAAGGTTCGTCCCACAGCTTTTCATCTATTTTTCTTTTCCTTATTTTAGCTAACAGAAACTTTAGAGTAAACTATTGTCGAAATCTGCCAAGAATCCTTATGCTCAGTATGCGAGTTCCTGCTCAAAGTGCAAGACCAAGGTATCGCAAGGCTTCACGTACTGCCAGTCGTGCGCTTATCAGAAAGATTGTAAGTAGTCATCCCCGCCTCTTAGAGCCAGCCAGAACAAGATTGGCTAACTTCCAGAAGCATGTGCCATGTGCGGTAAGCCTAATAAGAAGGCGAAGACCGGCGTGCCTGTGATCAGCGGTCAGAAATTCAATCTCAAATGATGAGGTAGTCCGGATAAGACTTATATTTCCAACATGCAGATGGGAGACCCCATACCATGGGTTCTCTCCATCGACCTGGGCCCGGAATAGCGAGTGCCTTGCCACGCGCGCCGACACCAGTCAACAGACTCAAGCAGCGACTAGTAACTCCCTGGAAAGCTAAAGTGAGACGGCCACAGGGTGAGTATCGACGGGCTGAGAGCACTACCCTCCTCGAGGTGAACTACTATATACTAGTGCGGGAAGGACACGTCAGGAGTGTGGCTATCTGGGAATATATAACACTCCGATGGGACCTTATAACAATTAATCATGATTCATTGAAAAACTCAAGTACATCAACTAGCTCTACAAATCTCGAACGCTTCCGAATAGGTGCTCCGGCTCCCTATTTACTCCGAATGAATACCAACAGAATCAATCTCCATTTCCCCAACTCCCTCAAAGTGATGGCCTCCGGGGGTTCCAGACCGCCGTCTGCAGCCACTCCTTCAGGTGCCTGTTCACCTCCTCAGCTCCTTGCCACAATACCCAGTGGCTAGCATCGACCTCGACCTTCGTCAGCCGGTCGAAATGTTCGCCCATCCCCTGCGCCATAGCCGGCGGCAGCGCGGCGTCCTGCGAAGCGGCGATAAACAGACTAGGAATATTGATGCGAAGACCCTTCAGGCCCTTCTTCAGCAACGGCACCTCCTCTTTGTAGCTGAGCTCGCCGGTCCTATACCAGTTCAGCGGACCATGCAGGCCGTTCTTCGCAAACTGCTCGACGTAAAAGTCGATCTCCTCGGGGGTGGCCAACGGCGTCTGCCCCACCTTGTCGATGGTATCAAAAAGGACACCATCCCGGGTCGAGAACCCGGACTCCCCATTGGGACCCTTGCCCCCAAACAGGGCATTCAGGAACTGCCTAATCTTTTCCTTGCCCTGGATCTCCTTCTCGACATCCTCACCATGAAGCTGCAGCTGATACCTGAAATTCTGCAACTTCCCCGCCTTGATGATGACGTCCAACGGCACCCACTTCTCCTTGGGCGGCGAATACGGCACGCAAGCGCAAAACACAGCCTTCACAATCTTGGGATGCCAAAGCGCGACCCTCCACGCGAGGCCCGCGCCCCAATCGTGCCCGCCGACAATGACGGGGACGTTGGGACCGCACACGCGCTTGACGAGCTCGGCGATGTCGTCGGAGAGGTTCTTGAGGGAGTAGGGCTCTACCTCGACAGGGGCGTCGGTGCCGCCGTAGCCCAGGTTGTCGGGGACGATGACGCGGAGGTTGAGGGCGAGGAGGGCGGGGATCTGGTAGCGCCAGCCGAAGCTGAGGTCGGGGAAGCCGTGGAGGAGGATGACGGTGTCGACGGGTGGGGAGGAGGGGGGGTTGGCGAGGAGGTAGTGGTAGGTTTTTCCGCGGATGAGGGCGGTGTTGCTTTGGACTCGGGGATCGTTGGGGACCAGCTTGTCGACCATTGTTTTATGTGTGTTTTATTTTCAACAAAGATGGTTTATCTGTGAGATCGGGTTTGCAATTGAGTGTATGAGGAATGTGTAAAGGCAGAGATGGATAGCATACAAGTGAGGGGAGGGGGGAGGAGATTGAGGAGAAGTGTTGGACCAGGTCGAGGACTGGAAGGCAGCTTGGGGGATTTATAGTTCAATTTGCTATAGCGACGGAGCTCATGCTCCCCTTTAGCTCTCTCCACCCCCTCCTTGAGCTCTAGCTCAATTGATTGATGTTTCTGATCTCCACCCCGCGCGGCGTCCCCCCGCATCCGCATGCAAATAATCTAGTGTAGCTTTGCGGACTAACAAGTTAAAACACCCAAAAAACCAAAATCATGCCTCGGCGACACGACGAATTAGGACAAGATGATCCATCAATTGATCCCCGGTGGCGACCACCACCCCCTTCAGCTTCCCAATCCTTTCCCCCCTCTTTCAAGTGTTATGTGTCAAAACCCCTTGGTGGCAAATTTGACGTTCCTTCCCCCCCGCTCCGAGGGAACCTTTTTGTTTGCCTCCGGAGCGGTCTAAGCTTGTTCAGATATAACATTGATCACTGCTTTACGTATTTAGCACACCGCTTGACACCCCCTCCTCTCTAGGCCCCTCCTTGTGGGTTTTATTGCTTGCTTCTTTTGGTGTGGATGCACATGGTGGGAGGGGAGGTAGGTGATTGGTTTTCTGGGACGGGTTTCGCGGATCTTGGTGGGAGGGGCGGGTTTGAAAATGGGGAGCTGAGGTCTGTCTGGTGGGTGTTTTTTTTTTCATGTGAGAGATGCTAACGAGGTCCCCGAGCGGGAGACCAAACCTGTTTCACAAACTTACTCCCCCCGCTCCTCTGTATGCGTTGCGTGGCCCTGGGGTGCTCGTCTGGCATTTCTTAGCAAAGGTCGGACAAAAAATGATGCTGCTCGTTTGTCTGAAGAGCCATCCTCTATTAATATGTTTGATCAATGGCTACAACTGTTCACGAACGTGTGTTTAACAAAGGCCGTTTGTTCGTGAAATACAGAAAGAAATGAAAGCCGCCCTCCTCCTCCTCCTCCTCCTCCTCCTCGTAGTACACTCGAAAACGAACGATCAACCAGAAACAAAAGCCATGCGCCGATGCAATGCTTGGGGGGATATCACTCGAAACACGAGGAACAAACAATTATAAATCACACAAACATCCGGAAAAGCAAAAAAAAAAAAAACAAAGAAAAAAGAAAAAAAAGAAACAACAACCGGTGAACCGTACAGATTAAAAAAATCAAAGAAGAAGAAGTAAAATGGCATCGCTCAGTAAATGACGACGTCCTCACCCGACTCCATCATCACGTCCCCCGACTCATCCTGCTGCTCCTTATCGGCATCGGAGCGAGCCTCCTTAGGCTCCTCGGTGGTGACAGCAGCAGATTCAGCATCCTTCGCTATTACCGTCGATGTCTCGTCGGCTTCCTTCTCGGCCTCAGCTGGCTCCTCCCGCGATACCTTACGTTCCTGGGGCTCCTCGCGTCTTGGAGGTGGTGATAAATTGAATTTCCGCGCATGAGCTTCTTTCTTTAGTTGGAATTCCTCGAGGTCTCTCTTGATCTTCTCTTCGGCCTCTTCTTTCTGCTCTCGGATAAGCTCCTTCTGGGCTTGTGTATACCTCCAAGGCTTCCATTGCTAGTAAAAACTAGTCAGCCAACAATGGCTAAAAAAAATAATGCAGCGAAGTGCTTGGCACGAGGAAGGAGGACTTACAATAGATGGCTGCGTCTTTGTATGCAATACTCTCGCCCGCTGCCTCAGAGCCTTATGCTGCTCCCTCAACTAGTAACCAGAAGAAGAGTAGTCAGAACCTGTATCCAAATATGTCTTCTCCCACAAAAAACCATAAACCCAGCGCGCCTCGTAGGGTTCCGTAAAAACTCACCACTAGCTCCTTCCAGTGAATCTCCGACACCTTCCGCCTCTCCTCAATCTTCGACTTCCTCCCAGCCTGCGCCTCCAACGCCGCCACCCTCTGCTGCTTCAACCTCTCCTGCTGCTTCTTCTCGATATCCAACCTCTTCTGCTGCTGTGCCGTCATCCCCCTCTGGTTCAGCGTCCCGAGGAGTCCGCCGAACAGTCGCCTCCCGCGGCTCTTCTCTTCCCGCGCCACGCGCGCGCGGGCCTCTTCTATAGAGGCGGCGCCGCGATCCTTTCTGCCCGCATCTCTTGCCTTGGCTTCGGGCGAGGCTTCCGTCGGAGTCGGAGTGCGGGCTTGGATCTTATCGCTCGGTGCCTCCGTCTTGGGGCGCTTCGGGGAGTCGGGTTCGGCGCGGGGGCTCGATGATGCTTTTCGCTTGAGGCTGTTGAGGTCGGGGTCGGGTTTGGGTGTATCCCCCAGGGCTGGAGCACCAGATATTATCTCGGTGGACATGGTGGACGAATAAAAGGCTGGTCGCGCGAGCTGCGGCTGATGACCTAGTCGTTGAGAGGGAAAATGGTCGAAGGATGGGAACGACGGAGGATCGGTGGGTGTGACGGAATCGATGGTAAGCTTCGCGTAAATCCGCAGGTATTTTCTACCGACAGCTTAATCATGCAGGAGGCTGAACTCGTCTGTGACATCAACTAATCCGCGGGAAGCTGGTTCGGTGTGTCGTGTGAGGTGAGGGCAAGATTTCAAATGCGAAAATGGGAGCTTCAGGGAGCTGTTCTGGTCTGTGCGGCTCTGCCTGCCGCTCCTCCAACAAGAAGACCTCATTCCTACGCTGTTGGAGACTGTTCTGAATGCGGGGCGACACGGGAACTTTGAAGCCTCAATGTACCTTGGTACACTACACCCACTATCCCCGGACCCTCGATCGCTGACAAAGCAACCGCCACCCCAGAGGCTTCAACATCAACTCCAAGTGTCTATCAACCAACCTCGCATCGCACCCTTCACATGGAAACTCGACCTACACCTCAACAACCACAAACCACATCAACAACCCCAATTCCTACCAAATCTCCGCGCAACCACACCAAGCGCACGAACCCCCCTCTAACCCGCAATCATGTCTCGCCATCATCCGTAAGTCCCGCAACCTCGGCCTCCCTCACTCTTCTCCATGCCCAAGCTTTTTTTTCTTTGACTAACCGTTTGGCTCTTTTTCCAGCGACCTCGTAATGTGCCGCAAACAGCCCGGCATCGCCATCGGCCGCGTCTGCGACAAATGCGACGGCAAATGCCCCGTCTGCGACTCCTACGTCCGCCCCACCACCCTCGTCCGCATCTGCGACGAGTGCTCCTTCGGCAACTACCAGAACAAGTGCGTCGTCTGCGGCGGCGAGGGCATCTCTGATGCCTTTTACTGCTTCGAGTGTACGAGGTTGGAGAAGGATAGGGACGGGTGTCCGAAGATTATAAATCTGGGAAGTTCCAGGACAGATGTATGTTTTCTACCCCCTCTTCTAGTCTCCTTTGTGGATTCTTTTTTGTTGTTCCCAGATGCTAACCATTTTTTTTTTTCGCGAAATCTAGTTATTCTACCAGAAAAAAACGAATCGGGCGGCAAATTACTAACATCGGTGTTGCCCGGGTCTGGGCAACCGCGGGTTTTTGCCTTTCTTTACGCGGAGTTGGAGTTTTCTTGTCGGCTTTCTGGCTTTGTTTATGGATTTTGGGCAGCATGGGCTTTGTGCATAGGCGTCTTATAGATTGTCGGTATACTGCCATACAAGTGTCAAAATAGTAAAGTATGGTTTCGGGTTCGTTTCAATGGTAATAGAAATAGCACCCTGATGCTATGTGAGGTGGCGATGATGGTTTCCATGTTCTTAGCTCCTGGTGTTTGTTGGACCGGCGATTCTCGTGGAAATGGACCTCCGAGGCCCCCGGGGAGGGGCATATGCTCGCTATAGAATATCCGCCCCTTTCGACCGATTCGCTGAAGTAAAAAAAGTCCGTTCATAGTACTATTTCGGAGTCAGATTACTCAAAGTGGACAGTACAACCTTTGATCCACTCCGCCAAGCTCTGGAAACCCTCTCCATCCAAGTCCTCCTAAAAGAGTGCTCGGATCACTCAACAACTTTTGCGGGACATCATACAACAGACAAGAAACAGTAGTTAAGCAAGGTCATAATGCAATTTAGTTATTAAGATCTTCATATGCATGATAGCTTCTCCAATCCACCCCCTTCCTCCTTCCCATACGCCAAAGATATGCCAAAAAGTAAGAAAACAATAATAATACCAAGAAGCTGTACTAATAACACAAAAGGAATCTGTAAAATCTGTAAACATCTGTAAACCCCAGAGCGGTTGTGACAACGGCCAACCCATTTCCCAGTTACCCCCTCCCATCCCATCTCATCCATCCCCGCCTCATATGTAACTGACTTTGACTCCCATCCCCGCCGTCGCCTTGACCTTCCCCCAAGCGGCGGCCATTATCCTCCGCACCCTCTCACGGATGGCACGGCTCGAAAACATGAAAATAATACCCAAGACGAAAGCCATCAACCTCAGCAAGAAGATAGGGTTGGTATGGAACGTAGTGCTGAGGTGATCAAGCATATCTTGGAATCGTTGCATCAGGAGAGTAGCTCGATCGCCGAGGGTAAGCGGCTGCGAGGCGGCTGCGACAGGACCCGGCCTCCTGTTATTAGTTGTAGTACTATTATTCGCCTTGGACGACGACGACAGGGCCGACTTTATGTTATTGCGCGGCTTGGCTCGCTGGGCGGGCTGCTTCGGCGACTCCTCTATGCCGTAGTCCACCTCGCTGGCAGCAGCTTTCCGCTCCCTCTCCTCCTGAAGCCTGCGCTGCTCCATCTTCTCGTTCTCGGCGCGCAGCCTCCGCGCCTCTTCAATATCCCGCCTCAGCTCCTCCTGCTGCCTCTCTCGCTCCTCGCGCTCGCGCCTCTCGGCCTCCTGCTGCTCCTCTTGGAGGCTCTCGAGGGCTTGGAGGAAGGCTTCGCGTCGCTCTTCGTCGAGGACGGAGCTCACGCTGATGAATTCGCGGGCGTATTCCCACTCGTTGTTGCGTAGGAGGACGTGCAGCGTGTAGAGCTCGAGTATTTTGACGCGCGCGTTGAGGTCTCGGGGGGTGTCGGCGCCGCTGACGGCCCCTCGCGCCGGGGACATGTACCGGTTGGTTGGCGTTTGGTGACCATTGAAGCGGTGGGAGAGGTCGAGGTTCGGCGTGTTGCAGGTTGCGAGGTAGGTCTCGAGTCTCTTCTGGTTCAGATTCTGGGTGCGGGCGTGGGCAAGCAATAACGTAGCACTGGACGCACCGAATCAGTTAGCAAAAAGGAGGATAGCTCCCTCAAGAAAATAAGAGAAGAAAGGTCGCCTTACAGGTTGATGACGACGTCGGAGTCAACGTCCCCCTCGACGCCATGATATCCATTCTGCACAACCTCCTCCCACACGTCCCCATCTCGCACCTTATTACACAAGGCCCTCCACTCCTGCGTGCCGAAAGCATCCTTCCCCTCATCCGGCTCCATCTCCAGCACCGCGTTCAAAATGGTCAAGTACAAGCTCCACACCTTGATTCGCGTATTCCTCGGCGCCCTCGCGATGGGGGCCAGCTCGGCCGGCGGACCCTTCGCCGAAGCATCGTCGCCGGACCTAGGCGGCGTGATGAGGGGTAGTAGAGTGGTGAGTGCCTCGGGCAACCGACGCGTCAGGAACAGCGTGGACGCCTGCTGGTATGTCTTCGTGATGTAGGTCTTCGCCATGGCCGACGCGCGCTTCGGGGGCCTGGGGGACGCCATGGAGGATATCGACGAGGGGAGGAAGTGGGTCGTGAAGCCATCGGCTGAGGGGGTCGCTGCCGTGGTGGTTGGGCTCAGGGTTGCCGAGTGGGAGGAGTCGTCCTGTGACGCCATGGTGTTTGTTTTGGAGATCCCTTTTTTTTTGGGGGCTGTTATTTGTTTGGCTCTCCCTGGTAGGCGTTATTGTCGGGATTTACACCATTAGCCGACAATTTTTGGTTTAGACTTTTTTTTTTCTCCGGGGAAAGAAAGAGGAGAGAGAGACGGGAGGGGGGCGGTGAGATAGAGAGAGAAGAGAAAAAAAGAAGGGAAAAAGAACAAAATGGAGATTAAAGCTCCATTTACGAATGTGTGGAGCTTGCAATGCGTCCCATATCGTTTGGCCGAGGTGGATGAGGGAAAAGAGAGAGACCAGACGAGCAGCACAGCCAGGCACGTAGACTATGAGAGTACGAAGTAGGGTGCACTACGGAGTATGAAGGACACTCCGAGAGTACTTCGTACACTATTGACGAGAGTACTTCGTAGACAACACAATACACACTGCGCCTGCCAGTCGGGAAGTCGAAAAGAGAGAGAGAAAAAGTCAGGTCAGTTCAACATGTGCTAAAGCTCTCCAAGTGGAGTTTTGCTGGAAATTGGAAGAGAACAGTCAAGCACCTGACAAACTCGACCTGTTTTTCGGACTTGGCGGCAGCTTTTAGCCTCGGCTTGGCTGATGTCGGGCGTCCTTGATCAATCCTCATCAATAGTTGGGTACCTGGATCAGCACGTCCTCTCGGCACCAGCCACCAAGTAGCCTCCTAACACCACATGAGCCTGGCTAGCCTGGAATCGGCCCAGCTGCTGCTGTCCCCCCCCTGCTGGAATTTGCTGCGACTGCTGAAATTCAGGGTTTGGTACTAAAGCCTCGAGGTAATAATACGGTAATTAACTTCGTCCAAACCCACCAAATATGGCATCTTTGCCGGGGGATCCAACCCTCCCCCAATTTACCCCAGTTCTTCAGCGCTGGGATCTTGCAGTGTGGAATCAGGATCACACGAGGGACCTCGGAGATTGACCCAGGATCGAGCTCGACGTGCGTAATAAATCCAAGATAAGGCTCTTCGCTTGAGCGGCAGGCCCCATTCTTGGAAGTCAAGGCGATGCTTCCTCGATTCTTCTTCCCCTTCTTCCCCGCGATTCACTTAAAAAAAAAGAGGATCCTCCGATCGGTTTAGCATCGACTTCGAGGAATACTCATAATCACCTTCCTATTTTCCACCGTGTCCATCTCCGGGCCTAGAACCCTTTTGGGCAACGAGTATTAACGACCCTGCGTCATGACGCCCTGTGCCCCGTTCCACCTGTGGACGCCTGGCTGGCTCTAATACCGATCTCATTCCCGGGGCTAGTCGGTTCCTGCGTCCCGAGGAGCAGAGGGGGCGGACTGTCCAAGCCCTCTCTGGGGCTCCTCATGACCATGGATCTATCGATCATCTTACTACGCCCCACTAGCAAGTGTAGGTGCATGAATGTCGTACCTACGGAGCATTAGCTGCTCAACATTCTTCGTCAGGAACCAGCACTTGAGCGGTATTTGAACTCATGGTTTCTTCCAGCTTCCCGGATTACTTCGTACTTCATTTCCTCTGATCTCGGTGCTGTTCCTGTTCCTAAACTCTACGAGAACCTCATCGCTGTCGATCCAGACGCTTGAAGCTACACTCCCAGCTCTCTAAAGGTAATCTCTCGTGCGGATTGGGCTTCTCCAAAGCTCCTGCATCCACTCCTTCAGGGCCAACTTCCCAAGGTGCCTCAATGTTCAACACAAATTCAAAAATATTATCAATCATGCCGCTAGCTCGTCCCCACCATTGACGCGGGATGTCAGGAGGATCAAATCAAGTATTAACACCCCCTCGTACGACCTCAGCTCGTGAAGCAGTGCCTCTCCCTCTACGACTCATCTCGTCATGCATATGTAGCGTAAAAGGCCATTGTAATATCACTTGCCCTCTGTTATGTCCTTTCTTCTCTTCTGTGGCCTGGAGCGATGGGTTTCCGGTTGGCTGAATCAATGTTCCAAACTCCTATCAACGACTTCGTAGTTACAACTCGACTAAAGCATTTCTACCTGATATCTCGCATTGTCTTAATACTTGAGTCGGACTTAATACCAGCCACGGGAGCAATCCATCAGCAGCGTAAAACCCCCGATGGGCGGACAGACATATTCTAGTCATCTATCAGTACCACTTCTGAAATACCGAAAGAACCACGTAACGCCCAAGGACTCGTCTTAGAAGCAATTGAACCGAGTAATGGGTGAATTACCAATGCACCTTGTGGTATTGTATATCCTAAGAAAGATTATATATGATGTTATAAACAGCAGGCAGCAATGCAAGCCAAGTCTAGTCATGCCAAAAAAAGAAAATGCAATGTGGGTATAATAAGTCCGACCATAAAAAAGAAAACCACCAACCACTCTCTCCCCTCAAAAGACATCAACAATCCACCCTCCTCCGTCTCGGCGACCGCCTCAATCTCGCCGCAGACCCCGCCTCCTCCTCCACAACAATACTATCCTCCCTCTCCACAATGGTCGATCCATCTCCAACAACATGGCTCTCCAACATCCACCCGGCCTCGACCGCAAACCTCACCACATCCCCCGCGCTCCCGAAACACGGCGTCCCCGCCTTAGCCGCCGGGTTCAAATGCGTCCACATCTCCTTGGTCAGCCTCTTGAACCGCGTCAGCTCCTTCCTCTCGCCGCTAAAGTGCGCCACGAGATACTCGTAGATGTAGGCGAGCCAGAGCACGTTGGTGTACGGCGCGAAGGCCGCCCATGAGATGGGGCTGCCGTCGAACGCCGTGGCGTAGGGTTTCGTGTGCTGCGATGCGGGGAGACATTTGCGGTCGCCGCGGAGGAGGAAGGATCGCATTTGGCGGTATACGCGGCATTGGTCTGCGTGGGTGCTCGTGAAGAGGGATAGGTCTTTTTCGAGGTCGTAGGCTACGGGGCTTGTGGTGGTGTCGTCTTCGTCCTCGGCGCGGGAGAGGCCGTAGTCGAGGATGGTGATGTCGAGGCCTGAGTAGCCGAAGTGGACGTCTGGGAGGGATTCGTCACGGAGTCTTGGGGAGTTGGCTTGGCGGATGCAGAGGTTGCCTTCATGTAGGTCTCGATGCTGGGGAGTGAGTTAGTAAAATTCTGTCAAAAAAGAAGGGGGGGGAGGGGGCGGGGGGAGAGGCAGGAGAAACAAGAAGAGCAAGAAAAAGAAAATTGCTGTAGGATATTGGACGCACCTCGAAGAGGATAAGATCCTCCGCTCGCGCAAGGGCAATAGCAACGAGCAAAAATATATCCCACAGCTGATCCACACTCTCCAACCCAAAGTCCTCCAACGCCGTCCCCGCATCGCCCAACTCAACGACCAAGAATTTCGTATCCTCCAGATACCGGCTCGGCGACGGATAAAACTGCAACCTATCCGGATCCTTCCTCTTCATCCTCCGATGAAACCCCTGGTGCGTTTCCACCAGCGTCTTCGGCGCCTTCCCCCTGACGATATACCTGTCCTTGTAGACGACGAATCCGGGGATGTCGGCAAGCCACTCCGATATCCTCAGCTCTCCGATCAGGTCCTCTTCGTCGTGCGGTTCCTCGTCCACGAGACCCGAGCGCTCTTGGGCTTTTGTCTGCGCGCGGATCGGGGACTTGAGGCGGATCACTTTGATGATGCTGGTGCCGCGGGGGTTTGTGACGCGGTAAACTTCTGCGTAAGAAGCTTCCGCGATCTTTTCGATCTTGTCGCCGAAGGGACAGACATCGTCCCAAGTTATTATTCGTAAGCCGTTCTCGACTCCTTCTATTATGCCCGATGTTTCTTGGATGTCGGATGTCTCGTCTTCTACTGTTTCTGATTCCGTATCTGTTTCCTCTCTTGTCTCTTCTTGGACCTCCTCGGCAATCTGGGGCGCTTCTTCTTCTAGTTGTTCCGACGCGGACTCGTTGGCTTGTGCATCATCCGCTTTGCTAGGGTCTTCTTCTTCTTCTTCGTCCCGAATCCTCACGGCAGCTACCAGCTCGGAGAGTTCGTCGATTTCTCCACCGCGGCGCACATCATGCTTCTTCTCCTCGGCTGTCTTTCGCACGGGGCTCTGCGGTAGCTCTGCGAATAACCTCTCGGCGCGGGACCGTTTCGTCTGCTTGCCATACTGCCGCACTGTGCCGCTCCGCGACATCTTTCTCCTTCCCGTTTTGCGTCTAGCTGAATTCTGTTTGCCTCGTGGTCCACGAGACTTGAGATTCTATATATAACCAAAATTTTTGAATTTGAGGATGGATTTTTCTTTGCTGCTTGGTGTTGAGTGGTGATGAGGTGAGGTTGAAGCTGGGTCGAGTCGATGATGATTTGCTAGGGGGTTTGTGTTGACTGGGCAACCGCTACCGACACTCCAGATCTGAGCCGCCGGTGCCACATGGATCACTCAATTGGATGATGGATCGTAACAGCGTCAACAGAGGCACTCAGACAGTCCTGGCGAGGTGACTTCACACCGGGGAGGAGCAAATTTTTGTATTCTTCGTGTGTCTGTTTAGACCAAGTTAAAAGTTCGGTGTCCTCTGGCATTCTTCCGAAGGAGGGAGGGGGAAAAGCTGCACCATTGGCGCTTGAGAGAGTGTTTCTGTTTGGAGAAATGTATAGGATGGTCTATTATTGGGTTGCAGTTGCATTGCTGTCTCTTTCGAGTGTATCACTCCTCCTCCCTACACTCTCGATTCGGTACGACCAGGTTTCGCTGCCGTTCGGCAGGCGCCGGTTTATTGGGAAGCCACCGACCGGTCGTCGCGGTGGTCGAGTCTTCCGGTCCCTCCGTTCAAACCTTCACTCTACGCGGTTCTAGACTCTTAGAGAATTCCGGAACTGCGTTTCCCAGGCGCCGTCAAAGCCCTCAAATGTACATACCAAGTTCAAATTAGCTATAGTAGTTTCGTGGCCCCCATTTTCTTGAGAACTCATACACACTTAAACTATACACGTACAAATCCGATCAACCCCCTCCCAATGGGCAATCTCCCCAAGCTCATTCACCATCACTCTTTAGCATCGCTCTTTTGCCAACTTCCAAAATAATAATCATAATGATAAAAAAAGGAGCCACCATGCTTCATGTTCCCAGTCCTTGTTTAGCCCGCTCCTCTACCACCAACCGCCCCAGCCCCTCCAAAAATTGTACAAGGAGAATTCATACCAAGAAAAAAGACAAAATCCAGAAAAGGAACCCTCTTAAGCGCGAATGGTACCCTTCTTCTGACTCCTCTTAAACTCCTTCTCGCGCTCCTTCTCCAAAAACTTCTTCTGCGTCTTGGCATCCATGCCCTTGAGCTGCTCGTCGCGCTTAGCCTTCTTGGCGCGTTCCCGCTCGGTGTTGCGCTCCTCGGCCTTGAGCTCCTCGTCGGCCTTCTTGATCTGGGCGATGGCTTCCTCGCGGATGACGCGAAGCTTGCGGAGGACTTCGGGCCGGAAGTGGGCCTGCTTGACGAGGAGGTCGGGGAGGCGGAGGAAGTAGGAGAAGAGGGGGAGGATGTCGTCGTATTCCTTGTCGTTGGAGGGGAGGCGGTATCGGAGGAAGATGCGCTTGCGGGGGGTGGTCTCGTCGAGGCTGTCAAGTTACGTTGTATTAGAGACTAAACTGTATTCTCCTTTTATTTCGATGGAGAAGGATTTCGCGGCAATAGTGACAACTACCACGAATAGAAAGAGAGGAGAAAAAAGAAAAAAAAACTTACGTAGCAGGCTTATTAACGGGCTGGTCGGTGATGATGAGATACTCGAGGAGATCGCCAGCCTTCTCGGCAACCTGGGCGAGCTCGGCAGTAAGAAGGGCGTCGGTAATTTCAGCGCTCTCGCTCATGACAGTCAACCAAGCAGGAAGCTTCGAGTTATCCTTGGTAAAGGTAATCGAGGCATCGTATCGCTCATCACGAATAGCCTGCATATGATTCTTGTTGACAACAGCCCAGACAAAGCCATCATAAGACGACTTCTCAGTCTTGAGCTCATTGGAGCCAGGAATCGTCGGCACCGTCTTCGACTCCTTACCATCGAAGGGATACAAGGCAGCGTCGACGGCGTCCTTGGGAACAGGGACGGATTCGAAAAGCGACCCGAGGACAAACTCGGCACCGCCGAGAATGGGGTTGAAGCGCTTCTTCATGATCAAGTTGATGTCGACAAAGGCCACGTTCTGGCGGCCCGTGGCGTACGACTCGAACTCGAAGAGCGACTTCTCGCGGATCTGGCTCTCGCCGCCGAAGCCGACCTGGGCGAACTCGCGGCGCAGCACGGGGAGGTGCCTCGCCATGAAGTTCTTGGCCTTGGATCGGTTCCTCCGCGAGCCGACGAGGTGGAAGACGAGGAGCACGGCGATGATGCCGAGGATGTAGCATTCGAGGCGGAACTCGCTGAGGGAGTGGCGCTCGTGCACGTTGTACCATTTCGTGTAGGGCTTGCCTGCGGGCGTGGACCTTAGGAGTCCCTCGGCGGCTGGCGGAGGGGGGGAGGTGTCATCGGCGACGACTGGGGCGTCGCCAAAGTCTGCGAAGTCTGAGAGCCCAGAGACGATGCGTTAGCACAGGTATACATATACAACATCAAAGTCTTAATTTTAGGGGCAAGGCCTTCTTCGCTGCTTCGAAGCCCTCCAGAACGGGGGCGCGTGTCCATTTTTGGATTCTCACGCAGATCTGGTGGGCAAAGAAGGGG
>JUDQ01000488.1:0-21922 GCA_000812075.1 Scedosporium aurantiacum
AAAAAAAAAAAAAAAAAAAAAAAAAAAAAAAAAAAAAAAAAAAAAAAAAAAAAAACAAATAAATAAATAAATGAAAAATCTTCCACTCACTCGAAGAATATCATCCATCAAAGTCCCCCGTCCAGGCCCAACCTCAATAAGCTCAACGCCCCGACTCGGCCTCCCCTGACACAACCATTCCGCAACGAACCAAATCCCAATAAGCTCGCCAAAAATCTGCGATATCTCAGGCGACGTGACGAAGTCCCCCTTGAGCCCGAACTGATCATGGCCCTCCTTGAGATCGCCTCTGGTGTAGTAGCCCCCCAGATCGGAAGTCAGACACATGCGCATATATCTCGCAAGAGGCATCGGCTCCGTGGCCTCAATGGCGGTCGCGATCTTCTCGGCGAGCGGCGTGGACCATTTCCGCTCCCCCTCGGAGCGCCTCACCGCCGCGTGAGACAGCCACCGATGAGAGGAGTGGATGGGGAGGCTGCTTGTCTGTCTCAGAAGCGCCGGGACGTCTCGTGCCCGGCGGGAGACCGCACGGAGCGCCAGGGGCGACAGCTTCATCTCAAGGCTGGATTGTTGGGAACCCCGGAGAATATAGAGTGGAGTCAGACTTTCATTTTCCCCAAAAGCAGAAGAAGGGATGGACTATGCGACCACTGCTCGCGGGTGGGACAGAGAGAAACAGCTTGATGCCTGTGCTAGAATCGCTGGCTCTTCATTGGCTCCAGTAGCTTCAATGGCTGTAGGGTGGAGCATAAAGTTTCGACATATGCATATACCTTATATATTGCATACAGGTGTTTGATTGATCGCATTGAAAATAACATCCTCAATTTGATGGTCGAGGGCACTCCCAGCTTCACCTGCTTATTGATATCATCTTGATTCTTTTGGCCTATTACAGGGAGTCTCTCTTATTTTTTCTTTTTCATTTTTCAAATAATATTGCTACAAATGTCGAAAGAATGATAGGATGCAGTCCTCCAACCCTGCTGAAAAGCTGGTCCATTCTTTTTCGAGATATGCCGCCTATTTGCATAATCTCTACTCGCTTGCCTTGCCATTATCAGTGGCGTTTCTACTTCAACGACGTTCCAAACTCGACAACACATCACACTCCCCAGGTCCAACCCAGTAGTTCCGCATCATCAAAATGGGTAAAGGTACGTCGCGAACACTCCTACTCCCAAACTACAGCTCCTAAACATTCCATAAGACCCAGTACTAACCTCTTTTCCCGCCCCGCCCCAGGCACCGACAAACTCTACATCACCCACTCGGAATGGTCCTCCTCCGACGCCTACTCCGCCAGCACAGGCTCCGCAGCAGGCGCCGCTAAGTCCCGCTCGGGCACCTCCTCTACCTTCCGCCGCCTCCCCTTTAACTTCTGCGCCGCGAGCCTCCAACCCTTCAAGAACCCCGTCTGCACGCCCGACGGCACCATCTTCGACGTCGAGGTCATCGGCGCCTGGCTCGAGAAACGCGGCACGAACCCCGTGACGGGCGAGCCGCTCAAGGCGAAGGACCTCATCAAGCTCAACTTTACGCGCAATGCCGACGTGGACTCGCGGGGCCCGGGGCTTGGCGATGGGTTGGGGGACCTGGTTGATCCGGTGACGTATAAGGTGTTTACGGATAATACGCACATCGTGGCCATTAGACATGGGTCATATGCGAATGTATTTGCGTGGGATACCGTGGAGAGGATGAATATCAAGGCGAAGATGTGGAGGGATTTGTTGGACGACGAGCCCTTTACGAGGGCCGATATTATTACGTTGCAGGATCCGCAGTTTACGCATAGTCGGGACCTGAGCAAGTTTAAACATCTCAGTGATGGCGGAGAGGCCATCTTGACGAAGGAGCAAGAGGAGGAGAGGAAAAGTGGAGGCGTGAATGTAGACGCGCTGGGGAGGATAGGGGACAAGGTGCTGAGGGCGAAAGCGGCTGTCGAGAAGGCGAGAAAGGAGCGCGAGGCGGGCAAGGACGTGAACAAATCCACAGCGATGACGAAGTCCTCCGCAGCCGGTAGTTCGCGGCAATCGGCCACCGGCGCATCTGGCGCCAAGGCGATACCCGCCAAAGCCGCCATTTACACGACGGGCAAGGCAGCGGCGAGTTTCACCAGTACGGGCTTAACGCCCGAAACAAGCGGGGCGCGCGCCATCATGACCGACGAGGAGTTCATGCTCAAACCGCGCAGGGTCAAGATTAAGGGGTACGCGAGGATAGAGACGAACCTCGGCGACATCAACATCGAGCTGCACACCGACACGGCGCCCAAGGCCGTCTGGAACTTTGTGCGGCTGGCGCAAAAGGGCTACTACAACGGCGTCACCTTCCACAGGAACATACCCAACTTTATGATACAGGGAGGCGACCCGACGGGCACTGGCCGCGGAGGCTCTAGTATATGGGATAAGAACTTTGACGACGAGTTCGACGGGCCCTACACGCATAGCGCGAGGGGCGTCCTCAGCATGGCAAACAAGGGCAAGAATACCAATTCGAGCCAGTTCTTCATCACGTATAAGCCGACGCCTCACCTCGATAGGAAACACACCGTCTTTGGTCGCGTCGTCGACGGCATGGACGTCCTCTCCAAGATGGAAGATGTGCCCACCGACGGCTCCAATCGCCCGCTAAATAAGATTGTTATGAAGAACGTCGTCGTGTACCTTGATCCGTTCGAGGAGTTTCTAAAGCAAAGGGGTGAACAGGAGAAGCTTGAACAGAAAAAGGAAGCTATCAGAAGGTCTGGTGGCACGGAAGACGACAGGACAACGTGGACGGGGAAGAGGTTACGCGGGGCCGGGTCCCACGGCGCCGGAGACTCGGCGCCTGGTGTGGGCAAGTATCTGAAAGCGTCGACGGGGGGTTCCGCGGCGCAAGATTCCTTAGTAGCCGAGGAAGACATTGACGCCTGGGATGCGCCGGCTAAGAAAAAGGCGAAAGCCGGAGGATTTGGAAATTTTGATAACTGGTGAGGATAATACCCTAGACCATAAATAAATGCCCTCATGATACATATACAAAAAAAAGAAAAAAAGCGAAAAGACAGTAACTTGGAGTGGGTTTTCTTTCCAAAAACAAGGACTATTTTACTTTCATGACTCTATCCTCTCTCTAATAGCCAAAAATTCCGTAATCGATGCAGTAAACGTCATTTCTTGGCTTTCGCATAACCAAGGCGTTTTTCTTTTCCCCCCCAGAGATAACCCATATAGACACAACGCCTATCCTAATTCCATATCCCTACGCTTAGGAAAAGGTACACAAGAATTCATAAACAAGAAGGTGAAAAAGAGAAGAAAAAGGGAAGAGGAAGAAGAAGAAGAAGAAGAAGAAAAAAACAAAAGTGTTCCTTATAGCCTTACGGGAGTTGGCTCACCGGACACGTCCGGTATGCTGTCGATCGGTGCTGAGCCAAGCCAGTCGGGGCACATTTCTCTCGCTGCCACGGCGTCCGCCACGCTCTTCGCTTGCATGAGACCGGTTTCCATGTAAACAGCCATGAGCCTCTCAATGACATACTGCTTGATCTTGGACGTGCAGGTGGAGGACACCCCGACGAGATAGAGCGGCCAGACGATAGGGCTGCGGGACGAGGTGAGTGACATGAAGAGGGAATCGGCATCGGCCAATTCATCGGAAGGACCAAGAAGATTGAGTATGGTGGGAGTGGAATGTCGTGAACGGCTGGGGAAGGCATCAGAGAACGGAGAGAAGGCGGATGGTGAAGGTGAAGGCCCCGCGGAAAATGCTGAAGGAGGGGATGAGACGACGCGATAAGGAGCATCGTTGGCGACAGTGATTGATATGGGTCCAAAATAGGTTGACTCCGGATCGGATCCAGAGGATTTGACATCGCGGGAGCTGACTACTCCGAAGTGCTGAGGTATGCTTGCGAGAATAGCATCTCGTAGTTGATGTAAAAGCCGGCGTGATCGGGCGAATTGAACCTTGTACTCCATTGGCACCATGCTAAACTTCCGTCCTCCGAAAAACTTTGACAGTTCAGAGAGAATTGTCTCGTGCACGAGCACCCTCATCGAGCGCAAACCGTTCCATGTCGTTGCGTTCTCAGTCGACGAGTAGACGTGGCAGGCAGGGGTAAAGGCGATGGGGTTGGGTGTGGAGAGTTCCACAATGTTGTACTGCGAAGAATCCGGGAGGCAGGCCATCAGTGTGACGTACTCATCATCCAAAGCCAGAAGGGCTTGTACGATATTTTGGGTGCTACTCAGGCGGCCGCATTTTATATCGTGTCGCAATTGCAGCATGTTGTACATGGGAGACGCCATCGCAAACATCGAATTCATGGGCACCAAGGCGGCTTCGAGCTCATCCCTAAGTTCGATCAAGCTATCTGGAATGGGTACATCTCGATGCAGGCAACTGAGAGTGATGGATCGGCAGAGCATGAGAAACATGCGAGTGCCCACCTTGGTCTTAAACTGATCAGGGCCGCGAAGCTTAGCTAATGCCGCAGCGCCTTGCATGTGCCCTTGCCATGCGCGCATGGTATCGGGTGCGGAACCCGTAAGCATCTCGTAGGTCCCAAGAATGAGTACAGAGAGAAGCGTGCTATCCTTGGTGGCTTCCTCAGGATCTTCGAGGGCGTCGCTAATGAGACGCAGCGCAGTAACGTAGCTCTGTCGAGCCCAATCCAGTCGTTCGGGGGACCTCGTTAGTGAGGACATGGCTGCTAAGCCAACTGCAGTCATGCTCGCAAGAACTGCGTCAACCCGCCGGTCCTGCACACCACGCGACGGCTGCCATACTTCGTAGATGAAATCGTAATTGTGGTAATCCGTAGTCTCCTCAGTAGCAGTAACATATCTGGAGAAGAAGAAGGCCACGCCTTGCTCTTGAAACGACGGAGAGAGTGTGTAATCGAGAACAGATGGCGGTGGTAAGGGCCAGGTATCTTCTTCTGGTGAAGGCAGGAAGAGATCCTCGTCATCACTTGACTCGGCTTCAGTGCCACGACTGAAGTATTCAGCAGGGCTGACGGTCGAGGGGGTTAATATCGACAACGTTTTGAAAGACGGCCCCAGCGTCGCATCCGTGGGAGACAACCTGTCCCGACGTTGCTGAATGAAGCCGATACTAGGGCTCGGAACACTAGGCGAGTCGGTCCTGGGAGAGTCCGAGGCGGCACTGGCAAGGCTAGGAGAGACTGAGCCTCTGGCGGACCGAGCCCGGCGCTCCTGTCGTTGGGCGGCCTTCTTCTTCTTGGTTCCGCTCGTCGGAGAGGTAGACTTTGGCCGGGGAGCCCTCGACTTCGATTTGGTGGCCTTCCATATAACATGCTCGCTTTCATCGCGGAACATTAGGTCGACAATGTTCCTGTAGCCAGGGCATACCCGGTTGTGCTTTTCGCACATGCGGCATCCTGGCATTCGTTGGTCGCACTGCCGTCGAGTAAAGGCGTTAGAGGTGGGCACTGGCAGATACTACGGCGTCACCTAGACAAAGGAATGTAGAGACAATGTGTGGAGGTGGTCATATTGTCTTTTCAGAAAACATGGTGCACATAAGCAAGAAATGGGGGCATGAGAGGAGGTGAGATAGAACCTTGATCGAAGAGCTAAAAGGAAGAGGACGCGTCCGCGTTACGATGCGAGCGATACGAGGGAACAACAACGACAATATACGAGAATCCGACAGAAGGAGAGGAAAACAAGAAAAGGAAAAGAAGAAGAAGAAGAAGAAGAAGAAGAAGTAGAAAAAAAATTAAAAATGGAATAAAAAGAAAGAGGTGAATGAAGGACGGAGAAGGCGTAAGAGCGTCTGTTCAAGAGACAAAAGGTGAAAATAACTCGAAACTTACTGCTATCTTCCTGTCGCGACAGTTCTGGCAGCCCTTGGAAGGCTTGCCACAATACACCATTTTCTGTATTTGGACACAGCACGAGGTAATACGGGGACCCTCCAAGCGGACAGGGACTGGGGATTCGGGAGAGTCGATCTGGAAGTGGACGGTGCGGTGGGGTGAGAGGGAAAGCTTGTTAAAAGAGGAAAGCTGGAGAAGGAAATATGTCCGTATATGGACAAGGCTTGGGGGGGCGAAAGGAGTGTTCGGATCCGAGTGTCCTGCCCGGGAAAGGATCAGGTACTAATAATATGGGTTCCAGTCTATTCGAGTTGGCCTCGGAGCTGGAAAAAAGGGACGGGACTCCCAGTCAGGGAGAAGCATGCATGCCTGAAGAGAATCGATGGGACTGACGGGGAGACTAGAGGACAGATAGAGAGAGGTTAGGGACTGCATGTACTAATATTATGCTGGTGGGTAGAAGGGACGTGATGAGAATGGCGTTGTGTCGTGTCAAGCCTGCGATGATGGATGGCGGCAGTGAACTGCGAAGTATTTCGATGCCGAATCAATAAATTGATGTGTGCAGAAAAGTACTGAGGTACTCCCATATCCTCACAAGCATGCATAAGTAGAGAGAAGGTGATGGGCAGTACGAAGTACCTTGTGGCAGTGGGCAGTGGGCGGTGGGCAGCAGTGGACAAGGGGGGCTATGTTAGGGAATTGCCTCTTAATACGAAGCAGGCATCATTAACAATCAAACGAGCGTCTGGCGTGGGGAAAGACGGGCATGAGGAACATGAGGAAATAGGAGACAACCAAGGATCAATGTGGCAGGTGGTGAGTCGGTCGTGCGACATGAGAAGCCGAAGGCAAATCGCGGAAAACCAGCCACAGGAGCAGCACGATTTGGAGCAGGAGATGAGGTTGATGTGGATGGGCATGGGGCGAGATCCAATAGGGAAAATGTTGCTGGGGGTGTCTGGGGGTGTCTGGGAGTGACTGTTATTCAGGGGTGCATACTTTGTGGAGTCCAGGAGCCAAGAGAGCCAACAGAAGATGTGCAGGCTCGGGTTTTGACCAATAAAGAGGGCGGAAACGAGGGGATCTAGCCCTTCGAGTTGAGGGTTAGATAGGGGATGGGATGGGGGACACGGCAGGATCAGCGAGTAGTGATGAATGACGGGTGGGCGGTTCGCGATCTCGACGCGAATACGTCGAGGCGAGACGAGATTTAGACGAGTCGAGTCCCGGAGGATGAGTCCAGGATCGTGGTTGTCGGGTTGTCGCGATAAGTCGCGATGATTAATGGTGGATTGGATATGCTTAATCCAAGCAAAGACGATGCGTTTTCTTCGTGCGATATGCGGCGGGCATCAGGCGACGAGATCGATCCGAGGTATAGTGGAGTCCTTGTTCGCGACTTCCGAAGTAATTAAGAGCTCTCTTTGGGGTTGGTACTGGCAGGTTGAGTGAGGCAAGCATAACCCAGGAACTTGTACAAGCATGAAGTAGTGCAAGCAAGGACGAGGCCAACTTGATAATCCCACCCATGAGACGATGGAGTTCCAACACCACCATCATATGCTCGTGCGAAGTCTTATGCTGCAGAGTCTAAGGAGCGTAGCGGAAGGAACACGGGAGGCAACCAAGATCCTCGAGCTTGGGCCGCACCTTCCCAAGCCCACGAAAACGCACCTTACTTCTCCTGGCGAAGGAAAGACCGCTCAGGGTTTCAATCTCCAAGCGGTAATTAGCGAACCCTACACTAAAATACAGAAAAGATACAAAAATAGAACAAACGCGGAATTAATCACGGCTCCCGCCTCCTATTCTCCACCACGGTTTGGTGTACCATTGCCGTCGGCCTGCTCTCAAATCCCCGTACGACGACAGGAGGTCAAGCTGTCTTCGGTGTATTAAACTCTTAAATTAATTAGCACTGGACCCCCTATAGGGCTGAAGGCTGAAGCACAGCCATCGTCATGCCCATCACGGTCGCCGATTAGGTCAAGTTTGGATCTCGGATCTGAGTTATGGAGTGGGGACAGCAGCATCAGAGATCTCCAGCTCGTTCATCGGCACGAAAAGGACTGAAGTCTCGCAAGCCACATGTAGGGAGATGCATCTACACTACTTCCAACATGCCAAATTTCTCTTAGTCGGGAACAGCCCTACTGCCGGCGATGCCTAATCTGGCCGATAGCGAAGTGAGATGATCAATATTTGAATGCTTTGGACTTCGTAGTTTACGTGCGTGACCGCCATCGACGAAGTCCGAAGTATGCGCTTTGGAGTCCGAAATTGACCATTGATTGATATTGGTCGAGATCAAGTGTGGTTGTATCGATCTGCTGGAATATTGAACCCAAGGACTTCGTTAATGTGGCAATGCTACCACCGCTGCATCAGAGCTGCATGTACGACTATGCAGTCAGACCTTGGAGACTGAACTCTCTGCACAGGCGAATGATCAGCAACGGGGATTGGCGGAGATTGGCCTGGGAGAGACCAGCCACGCCCAAGCCTTGAGGCCGCTCTGCGCAGTTCTGATGCTCTGATCCCAACACTGGCGGCGGGAACCTCGGTTGCAAGCCCAGCCCGACTCACTCCGTCGACTTGATTGATCGTATGCACTGCTGCTAATGCTCTTCATGGCCCGATGATAAGACCGAGTACGAAGTATTAACAGTAGCATTTATTCATTCGTACATGACCTCGCAGGGCACGAGATACTTTGCAGGAGAGCCTTCTCACTAACCTCAATCCTGTTGCCAGTGCAAGTGCAGTTGATTCTGGGCATCGACCAAGCCCCCCTTCTAGAAGCTCATCGCATGCATCGCGGCCGTCTTCCCGAGCCTGCTCAGGCCAGAAAATAGCTCAGCCACCCGCCATTCCAAGATGGGAAAACCATTGATTCGACCAGCAAACCAGCGTCCAAGCCTCAATTTCATATTTTGATCCATCTCGAATCAAATGCATTCCGCAAAGCAAAGAAGCTAAAATGAGACAAAAAAGTGGCTGACCAAGGGCCATGTCGCAAGGCGCGAAAATCTCACGATGTTGTCACCGTGACCCCAGCTCTGTCTCATCCCATTGTTCTCTTCTTGAAAGTTCAATGTTGTGACACATCAAATGACGGGCTTGGCGACTTCTTCCCCCGCTCCTAAAACAGACAACAGGAGGAATCGGCCCGGCCCTCATGTCCCCGTGTGGATGGTGGATGTGGATAGTGGACGTGGATGTTGGATTGTGGATGGTACAGAGCGACACTCCCATTCTACCATCACCTTGCGATTTGGTGTATCCCACTGTCCGTCTAGTTCATCTCGAATTGAATCAAGCGAGAAGAGACCAATACTTTGCGTAGGCATTCATGAAATGAAGAACAGAATTTAAAGACCACCTCATGCCTACCATGCTGTGCTTGATATCAACAACTCGCGTAATAATGCCCTGTAGCCTGTATTCAGACCTTAGCCTTCGAAACAGCTCATCAAGAGGGCCCCGGGCCCAAAAATCGCGCAGTCGTGATATACACACCGACCATCATCATCTCCTTGAGCTCAGTTCGTTCCGTCGGTGTAAATCTCACCGCCGGCGGGCTATCTTGCCTTCTCTCAGTCGCTGCTCCGTAGGAGCTGGGATACCAAAGTCCCAGCTCACTGGGGCGCAGCAGCTAGCTGAGCTATCCCCAAGCACTAGAGCGAGCGTCGGATATCGGAGGCGTCCGACTATTTTCTGCTTCTCGGAAATTGAGATTGAGATGCCTATTTTTACTTCATTTCATGGCAAGATGAAACGAAACATCATCAGTCGAGATAATAAATCAATTATGAAGTAGGTATATCTGAAATTAAGACAGGATTGCCCAACCATCCAGGTTAGCGTGGGAGATATCCAAATCCATCATTGCATCACATCACAAGCCAGCTTCAACATCAAAAATGAAAGTTCAGAAAAGGTGAAAGATAGCCAAACAAGCAATCAGTCCGCCCATCGCGGTTCCTACCCTTCCAGCACCGGCGATGACCGGCCCGGATGGCTTCGCAACAGTCCCGATGACGCCGCTTCCCGCGGGACTCACCCTAGATACCGTCCCATTACCCGCACCGGAGCCCAGGCCCGAAGGGGAAGCGCCACCAACAGCGGCATCAACGACGACAACGTCGCTTGCGCCAACAACAACGGGCACGTTTCCAAGAACCACGGTAGGCAGGGGCTCCTCGACCACAACCGTCTGTTGCGTCGGGGGCTTCCTCGTCGTCGGCTCAACAAACGAATTGACAATCGGCGTCTCGCAAGTCGAGAGAATCACTAGGTCCGTAATGATATGCACGTAAGCAACGTTGTCCGCGCCGGCCTTGGGAGAAGCCGCCTTGGCTGAGGGGGCAGCAGATGGTGACTCGGCGGGGAAGGTGACCTTGGCGCCGACGGGGCACACGGTCGTGAAGGCGCTGACGGTGCGGGTGACGATGATTTGCTGTTCCCAGCTGGCGGGACAGTTGATTACTCCGGCGGCGCAGCTGGTGATGGTGTATACGGTTGTAGAGTAGACGGTGGAGGTCACGAGGTCGGAGTTGTCTGCGCTCGTGATGATTTCGTCGGAGGATTCGATCGTGGATTCGATAGGGGCTTCGACGGGGGACTCGACGACACTGGAAGGTTGAAGGTCGATGACCGAGCGAACCGCGGTGGTGAGGCCGGTGGCACCAGAAAGGGTCGCCGTAAAGTTCGAGCCGCCACGCGAGAGAGTGTGGATAAAGGCAGTGCTGAAGGACGAAGGCAATGCCTGCGAAGGAGTAGGCAAGTCCGATTCTAGACCAGAAGCCGGCAGCGGTTCGGCGGGCAAGATGTCGAGGTCCTTCCCGTCGGGGACGGCGTCGCTCGTCTGGGCCGGAGCACCATCGAGGAGACATTGCGTCCAAGTGGGCGAGTTGACGAGGGTCGTGGACACGGTGGGGACGGCACCGATGCGGGTGAAATCGACGACGACGTCGAAGCGGGCGAAGGCACCGACGTTAAGATCGAACCATTCTCGGGTTTGCTGTAGTTGTGTGAAATATCATGTTAGACGGATAGTCTTTTTTTTTTTTTTTCGTTTTTGTTTTCTTCTTTTCTGGGGTGAGAGAAGAAAAGCAGCGGGAAGGGAAGAAACATACAAGAGCGCAGTCGGGGGTGGAGTCGAGAACAGTGACGAATTCAACAATGTTGGCGTAGATGCCGACGACGGCACCGGCGCCGAGTCCGATCAGGTCGAGATCGGCTTCGATTCCGCACTGCACGCGGAGACGGAGACTAGCTTTGAAAGTGCCCGAGCCGGTCTTTACCTCAACGGGGATAGACTTGGTACCGATTCCGTCACTGAAGAGGAGGGGGGTTCTCATCAGAAACACTCTTATAGCGCATTTTTATATAAATCCGGGGAACCACTTACAAGACATGATCAACAATGTCTCCGGAAAAGACATCCGTCTCCAAAAACGATCCTGGCGCAACCTTGACGTAGAAACCGCCAGTCAAGTCAACCTCGGCCGCAAGGCTAAACACCAAGTCGAGGTGGAAGACAAGCCCGATATCGAGGCCGGGCAGACTAAGACCAATGGGCGAACTCGAGCTGAAGAGATCAATGGCATAGGTCGCAGCAGCGCTCGACTTGATGCCCAGGTCAACGTAGGCCTCGACCTCATCAAATTCGAGGCGCACGACAGGGTCGAAAACATTTTCGGTGGTGAGCCTCGCCGTGACGCTGCCCTTGGTCCAGCACTCGAGGCAGGTAACCTCAAGATTGACGTGCTTGGGCTCCAGCTCGTCGACCTCGGTCCAAGAGCTGTTTTCGGCCAGCACATGTTAGTCTGTGTGTAGACGACACTAGTAGTGCAGTGGATTTCGTATTATACTGAGTCCGGGGAAATATCCACAATGCGCCGATCTTCATCTCAGAGAAGAAGAAGGGGAGAAGAGGAGAAAGAAATAGAAGAAAATAAGCAACCTACCCGCCGAACAATACTTCGTTGTTCCACTGCCTCTCGAGAGAAAAGTCCGCGGAGAGTCTCTTCTCAAGATGGCCGCTGCGCGCAACCTCCATGGGATCGCGTACGGCGATCTCGTTGAGTACCCTTACATCGATGGCCGTAGGGCTGGCCGCGCACAGGGAGCCTGCCACGAGAGCCGTGGCGAGGGCCCGAAAAGGATTGATAAACATTATGAAAAGAGCGACTACGTTTTCTTTACGAAAACAGGGAATAAAAAATATTAAAAAAAAGGAGCGTGGGTAAAGGAGTGAATGCAGCGAAAAACAAAACGCTGCCGATTATATTCTCAAGCACTTGAGCAGCAAAAGAATGACTGAAGTGAGTTGTCGAGAGAGTAGCTAGACAAGAGGGGATCACATCTCTGGCATCAGAGCTGGATGGAGAACCCTCTCTATAATAAATCCCAGTGATCCCTTCTCCATGCTCCGATGGTGTGCCTTCTTCAGCACTGAACTAATCAGAGGTATTGGTTCATTCCATTTGATCAGTTCGCATTGAAGCGCAATGTAAAGATCACGACAAATCAGAACTCAAGGCGTGAGGGTTGCACTCTTGCTACCCAGCCGGTCCGGTCGGCCCTTTAGAACCTTCACCGGACACGAGAAGCCCACATCGCTCGAGACTTGAGCGGGTTTGCTTAGTTGGGGGGTGGTCTTTTTGTCCTACACTGAGCGCCGAGAGACTAAGATTTGATCATACGCTTCGTCGCTTTCCTCAGCTTCCTTCTTGGGTGCGCCTTAATCTGAAACTCCGCCGAGCCCCATCCACAGCAGGTCCACCGAGAAAGACGGACGAGTCTTGGGGTGGGGGATGCGGATGGGATGAGGACGAGGCCAAGAAATGCACTACACTATATACAAAGCCGCCGACGCCGGGGAACAAGGGGGGACGGAGATGTTTCTTAAAGCGGTGATTGGTTTTCTGATGGAGGCTTTCAGGGGCTCATCTACCGAGGCGATGAACCAATGGATGCGCAGAATGTGCATTTTCATCCTGTGAAGGATTGAAATTTACCAGTCGCAGGAGATATTCTCAGACGAAAAATAGAAAAAAGTGACATTCATTGGCACGAACAGTTGGAACAAATAAATTTGAGAGAATGCTCAAAGATGATCAAGTATTCAGATAACACGAAGAACAGGCTTAAAAAGATAAGCAAGAGAAAAGGAGAAAAGAAAGAAAGAAAGAAAGAGAGTTCAGAGACGGAAATTACCACAAGGGGTTTATAATGCAAACTAAGAGACGGGCCGGTGGTAGTGCGGACTACGGAGGTTAGTTTTAAAGCGAGCATAACGCCTCGAGAGCAGCGATTGCCATGACCTCTCTAGCAAAGCCATGCGTCCGAAAGAGTCCAAACAGTCTTGCCACTTCAATTGAACGCCGGTCTTCTCCCGAGACGTCTCCAATCTCTTCGTAGAACGTCTCCCAGAAACGACGTCGGAGTTTAAGATGACTAGGATGGAGGTGCCAACTAGTCAGGGTCCGCACCCCGAGTACCGTCTCGAGGCCGGCGATCGACACCCCAAATGGGGCGATGATGGCATCAGCCCAATCGACGATTCCCGTGATGCGGCCTGTAGCCTCATCCACATGGATGTTGTTCTCCAAGAGGTCGTCATGTTGGACAACCATGGGGTAGCTGGGTCTGAAGAGAAGCGGGAGCCCTTGCCGGACCTCGTCAAGCTTAGCTTGCAACCGTTCGGACAGAGGCAGACGCTGAGATATTTGGTCAAGTATACTGTAATACTCGTCGAGTAATCCGGGAGGCTGCTCAACGGCTGGCCTATGGTTCCACGCCGAAGCAAAGAACCTAGACGCCCTTGTTAACGAGAAAACCTCAAGTAGGGTGTTCCATGTCCAGCCATAGACGGACCTTGCAAAGTCCACCACAATGCGATGACAACGCTGCTCCATCGCGGTGTCAGAGGCTAGAAACTGACGGCGGGCTCGACAGTACGCTGGCCCTCGGACCAGACTCAGCACGTAGACATGGACCTCCCCTGGCATCGTGCTGTGGTGCCTGCAGTCGGGAACGAAATCCCCATAAGATTTTCTTGCAAGCTCGACGCGGTCCATGTCCAAGGGCGTAGACCGAAACTGGACCACTCCAGATACTTCTGATATTTCTTTGGGGTCGGTTGCCACCACGGTATAGCTGCTCGCGCCTTGGACGAGGGTCGGGGTGACGGGGCAGTTCAGAATATCAGCGGCAAGCTGGTCGCAGCCGTCTTTTGTGGTAGGTCCATGCTTTTCGAAGAACTGGGATATCTGGAATGCGGACAGTCGGTCATAGCTATCTGGCCCTGGTGCGTACTTGGAGATATCGATATCCATCGTGGGGGAGCAACTGTTACCTGGATAATAGCAACCAAATCAATCACTGTTCCAGCCCAAGTGTCTGGCTGGACCTGAGGACAGAAGCTTCGTCTAGGGGCAGGCAGAGAACATTGAACATTACAATTAATGTACTGAAGTGGGCAGGTAATTCAAATGTACTTGTTCCAGGCATCAATTGATTCAGCAGTGTTGCACGGGACAGGGCCAGGACTGATCAATCCAATACAGGGCGGTGAGTTGGTGTCGCTTAGGCAAACATCAATGCACTTCCCGCATCATGGTTCATCGTGATGTGATGCTGCCTGGCGATTGTATTCTCGCCCCCCCTGCACCTGCAGATTCAGTTTCCATCACAACTCTCTCTCTCTCTCTCTCTCTCTCTCTCTCTCTCTCTCGTGGCATGATCTCCAGGCTCCTTGGCCTATTTCGTCATTCGCATCAAACATCCTGGGAAAACAAGTCATCATTGATCCATTTCGATCACTAGGCAAGTGCAAATGACAAGAGGATGGAAATACTACACCAGAACATCATCTTCCAAGTCCTTCGCAGAGCACCACTGAACCAACTGAGAAATACATCAAAACAAGCGATATGCCCGTCATTCCAAATCCTAAAGAAGCAAGATATTCCAATCATATAGAAAGCAACCATCAGAAACCGCCGCCAATCCCCAGAGTGAGCAACTTCGGCTCCGAATGAAACAACGACCCAGACTGATCAATCCCACCGGACGGGCCAACATCATCATACGGGAAAGCATATCCTCTCCCCGCAATGCTCGTCTCATGGCAGATCCTCGAATAATGGTTCGTCACGATCTCCCTATAATACCCATCGACCTTTTCCCCCTCCGGCTGCCTATCGTTCGCCAGGAGCGTCGACCGGTTAAAAGCAGCAGCCAACCTGGCGCCCACATTCCCACGAAGCTCCGTCCACTCGGGCCCGCGCGCAAACGGACCGCCATCGCAGTTGAAAATATCCGCCGCCGTCGGTTTCGCGAACCCGGCGCCGACCCCGCCGTCAAACGTGAGCAGCCCGTCGTCCGTCACGCGGCCGTGGACGTCGCCCCAGTTTCCGTTTTGCGTATTCACCGTCAGAGTAGCCGTCGCGCGGCGGTATTTCTCCCACACGGCGTCGACGTGGGTCGCGTAGTAGTCCTTGAAGAGCGAACCGCCCGACGCGATGATGCCCGAGTTGGGGCTGAGGGCGCGGAGGTTCGAGACGCCGTCGGGTTTGCGGACGACGAGCTTGGACCAGCCGGCGTGGTCGTGGGCGTCTTGGTCGAGGAGCTTGGCGCAGACGGTGTCGAGGGCATTGGGTGGCATGCCCTCGACGACCATTTTCCCGCCCGTCTTGGTTTCGAGGGTGAGCGAGACAGGGATGCTGACGAAGTCGACGTAGGAAACGTTGACGTAGAGCTGGAAGTCGTTGTAGGTAAACTCGGCGAAACCCCAGCTCAGGTTATAGTTGGGGTCCGTGGGGTTGTGGACCGACGGCTCGACTATGGCCGGGCCCGGGTTGATGAGGAATGTGAGCGGGCCGTCTTCGCAGTACCAGATGCGCGCACTTACGAGTCGCGGCACCGTGACGGTCCTTGTGCTACCGGGCGCGCCGAGCGAGATGGCGCAGTTGATGGGTAAGGAGCTTAGGATCTTGCCGGGAGATTCTGGGTAGTAGGGCGTCACCCCGTCGGACTGGAGGAAGAAGGGCGCATTCCCCTTGTCGAAGGCAAACCCTGTAATATGAGCGTAGAGGTTGGATGAGTGGGTGTTGTTTTTGAGAACGATGTTAATGGTCGGGTCAGTGCCGGATGGAGCCATGCTTTTGAAGACTTGCGGCGCAGCAAACGCCGGAGTACTAGCGGCGAGAAGTGTCCTTTGTTCTTGCGATGGCTGTTGTGCTTGAGGCGGCGCTTGAATTGAACCACTCTTAGAGGTATCTCGGGCAAGCGCCTTGCTCACCTTGCCCCGAAGGCGACTGACGACACTCTTGAGCTTCATTAAATAGGCGGGAAGCTGTAGGAAGCTGTAGAACTCTGGTCCGGATCTGTGGGAAATCGTCCGGAGCTTGCCGAACAGGGGTGTAAGTACTAGTGAGGATTGAAGACGGCTACATGTGGAGAAGCCGAAGAAGATGGAAAGAAGAGGGAGTTCTTGGAAGTTACATCATAGACTTAATAAATTCCGAGAGCTATAGGAATCTATGCTACTTCATTTCTCATCACCGATGGTAGTCTTCACGTCTCAAACTGCGACATCCAGCTCGGATGACCTCTGGTGACCCTCGTTGCAACTCTGTATGTCTCGAAAAGCCAAGTCTAGCGTTTGGAGATGAGCGAGTTATCCCCCGCTGGAGAGGGACACCTCCAAATGAGAACAAGGGAGTGACGGTCGCATAGCTCAGCTGCACATGTATGAAGTAACGAAGTAAGAGAGGCAAAAAAGTCCAACGTTGGGGAAAGCTCAGATTCTCCAGCTTGAGAACACGCTAAGAAAAGGGCTCCAATAATACACAATGCCTCTGGCTGATGGCGGATCCAATAGTTCAACGGACCATTGAGACATCCATATGAATATGGACAGGGCTACACCATTTCAGCTCGACCGATCGGATCCAGGAATCTCGACATGGATCAAATCAGGAATCCCCATGTCCCTTTGAAAAGATGTTTATAAAAGATAACCTTCTTCATGATGGCACTGGCGCTAACCTAGATCGAGACTTGGCATGTCACTCTATCATCGATTCAAAGAGCCGTGAATTCTATCGATTACTCCTTAGTACCTGTACAGCACAACTACTCAGAAGCTTGCAGTGATACTCGAGAAAGACAACTTCATCGAGTCGTGCCACGCTGGTGGGCATAATCGTGGTTGGTTCAGAGCTGCCACTTCTTGATTGGTGTCTCGCAAACTTCTTGATGTTCTCGTTCTCTGTACCTGTCGTTTTCGGCCTAATGCAATGTCGAGTCACCTGCTCATCCATCAGAGGCCACGACTGAGCGGACACTTTTCATTTAGCTGCAGGTCGCTCTTCGACAACTCGGCCCAATTCTGCCGCGAAGGTGCATGGTGACGTCTGAGTCGATGATCTGATAACAGCCACGAGACCTTGGGTAGCTTCAGGATGTTTTGAAACATCAAGCTCTAGTGAACTCGACGCGGAAAAGGATTGCCGTACATATCAAAACGATGAGGGTGCTGTGTGGCATGCGAAGGTAGAACTGGTTGATCGATATGAGGGAATCGTTCCATTAGGGCCTAATGTGAAGCCGACGCATATCTCGTCGCCGTATGCACCGACGCTTCCCTGAAGAGCTTATTTTACACTACCACCACATACAAATCGAAAGAACAAATGCCATATTTTGCGTAGGTATGCTTCATGTCGATGGTATTAGTAGGAAAAAAAATGAAAGCGAACAGATTAGTTGAATACCCGGAAATGTAACTCCCATGCCTGGTGTCTGCCCTTGCAACAATCCCGCAATATGAGAGTCTCCCGAACGCAGAACAAAAGCCAGCCTAACCGAGCCCATGATGATTCCGTCGTAAGAGCCTATGAATAATCTTGTTTCCCACCGAGGATATTCGTCCCTCGCTTCCGATGGTCCGTCGTGTCAGTTCGTCGAGTTCGCCGCAAGCGCCGATTCCCCCAATGTCCCCCTCTCTTATATATCATATACCACAAACCGTTTTACTCCTGCGCGACCCTTCTCCGGCCAAAGATTCTCCTGAATATGCCGCCAATCCACTCGACAAAGAAGGTTCGGATAATCGCCGCAAACCAACTCCTCTTGTTGTCGCCCTTAAGAGGAGGAAGCCCGTCGCTGGTCGGTAGGGTATCCGTCGCGCCTGCACGCCGCCTTAGCAACATTCCTGAACTTAGACCTGCAGAAGTTGAAAACGCACGCGCATTTGTGTTATTCTCTGGACCGTTTTGCTCGGCGGTACCATCAATAGCACCGTCGTGGGCTGGTGGAGCCTAAATTGGGCCGTTAGGCTTTGGTCAGTATCTTTCGTCCTTGCCAATCCCTTCTAAAACCCCCGTGCTTTTTTTTTTTAAGGTTTACAAGGGTCCAACCTACCCCCGGAGCGCTATTCTTGAGGAGGTCGTCTGTAGAACCGTGGTTCGCATGTATATATTCGCCGTCGGATACTGGTTCGGGTTCTGTCGCGGCTGTGCCATTTTGATGTCCGTTCGCGATGACATCACTCCTGTCTGTCGGCTTCTTCGCCTCGACCAAACTCGGTGCTTTCAGCACATTGTTCTGGTTTCCAGCAGCGTCGGTAACTGAGTAATTTCATCGGGTGGGAGTTAGCATCTGGTATAATCGACAATCCCGCCCAATAAGAGGCACAGCGACGAATGTCGAAGGTGTAATACTGCGTACCAGTCGGACCATCCTCGTTTAGCGCCCACCAGTTCCCAGTGCCCACGCGAAACTTGTACTGAATCTCGGAGCCAGGCTCAACCTTGCACGTGTAGCAAAAGGCGTGCTCGCCGTCCGAGCCGATCGTGTACGACATTTCCTGGGCCGTCCATGGTGGTTCTGTAAAAGTGCCCGCAACGAAGAGGGGTGGTTGCGTGCCGGGTTTCCTGTAGCTGAGTGTGATGGGGACCTTGCCCGTCATCTCCAGATCGCTCCCGATTTTTTTTTGGTTTTCTCTTCAAGCGCTCCCCTGAGAAAGAAGATGGCGAGGAATTGGAAAGTTGGGCAGAAAGAAGGGAGAAAGGGAGAAAGGGAAAAAGGTTCAAGATGACCAGGCCAAAAGGGTTTCGCTGGTTCAACAAATCAATGCACAGAGCGGGAGTGGATCAGATGATGTATCGACAATTGGATGCGATGGGAGAGACAAGACAATGGAGCTTGAATCAGGACAATACACTTGGCGAAATCAGGATGGATCGATGGATAGATGGATAGATGAACGTATCACTGATAAGGGCGGGGTGGGACAAATGACGGGATAAGATGCTTGGATGAGAGAAACAGATGATGGAGAGCACGAAGAGTGATTTAGCAGAAGGAGAGCACTTGTTAACGCAGCGGATCAATTGATGTCAGGAACAACCTGCAGATCGAGTAGCTAAAGGCGAGGAGGGGTTCCATGCATTGTGGTAAGACCAGCAGCACCAGAAAAACAAGCAGAACATCAAATGCAGGACGTTGAACAATAGCTTTAATAGCTTTGTCTTGACACGATACTACTCTTGGAAGTACTTCGATGTTGGACCAGAGAAGTAGTGCTCCTCCTCTAAAATCCGAAGGATGGGATAGGACCCCTTCGAGGGTCTAAGAGGGTCTGAGGGGCCCGATGCGTATTGAATGCTGAGAACTAGCTCCATCGGAACTAAGTCCTGTGTGGGAAGAGCGAGGAGGAGTCGCTTTTGCGACAAGGAGAAAGACAAAACCCTCCATCGTGTCTAAGCGTCGAAGAGTCCAACTGGCGATGACGTGAAGGGCGCCGTTAGAGGAAGGATAGCGAGCAGTGTATGGGCGGCTCTGGAACTAGTCTAGCAACTGCTCGTGGGTGAAGCTACACCCGCCGTACCCCAAGCACGCTAGTTTAGATTGATGTAAAACATTCAGGTTCATTCACACAACATAGTTTAGACTCGAGGTCAGTTGAGATGGGAATCAGACAAATCCGATCTCGTCCAAGGACTTGGCCAAAGGTGAGATCTCTTTCCCTTCAGAACAAACAGAAAGCCGCCGGCTGGGTTCAGCTGGCATGCGAATGCATACCGAAGGGGAGTAAAATGTGGGTATAAGGATTTTGTATCAATATTCTGCATACCGAGAATGCATACCGAAATCTTGATTATGTAATAAATAGACCCCACCCTTTACTTCCATCACCTTCTTAGCTCCACTTCAAGAGTGCCAGACTAACATCAATGGCAGGAGTAAACGAGGAGGCATTCTGGGATTTCCAGGTTAGAAAGTCATACTGGAGGAGGCGAAAAGGTGAATCACTGAACATGATAATCGAGTAATATCAACCCATAACGCTGTCATTCTCACCTATCATTTTCACCATCTTCTTTCTTCCTCCTCAACCACTACACCTAAAATTTCCTAGCAATTTTGACAATTCCCAACCTCACTCTGCCCCGCACACACACACACACAACATCAGCATACTTCGTCCATTTGACCAACCCATTTCCCATCTTTGAGGCAGCTTCTTTCCAACTTTGCTGGACTCGATAGTAAGGCCAAGTTCATCTCAGTCTGGAATCGGAGCTCCGAGGCTGACCTTGTCCAGAGTAACCAACCATGTCGGTCCCTCCCGAGATTATCCGCGTCAAGAGGAAAAGGGACGATGATAGTATCCCTGTCGCCTTCCTCCGTATGTACCTTTCTATTTCCTTCCACTGCCCCATTTGACACCCCATCTGCGTTGCCAACAGCCATGATATCACCTATTCTTTGCTTTGCTCTTAAGCCGCCCCCGGGGGGGGGGAGCCACTTGTGCCCAGTTTTGGCCCCCTCCAGCCCACCATCCCGGGGACCGATTGGCATTTATCATGAAATCTCACTTATAGGCATTGTCTTTATATATCTATTATATATGTATATAAATAGTGTCATTGCGACGCAAACTAACTTTAATATACTCTAGAGCTTGATGAGGCAACCAAGAGGCACTGTAGCGGCAATTGGGTCTACCAGAGACGGGTTGTACAAGCAACTTACGAAATCCGTCCGGTAATACATTCTACTAAGCCTGAGGATGTTACTGGGATCGAAGGGGCTTCCGAGGTAGCTGCAGAGCAACGCCAGTTTTTCATGTCCAAGTCGTCGTTCCTCTCAGTCCAGGGTACAGTTGGGCAGATTTCTTCCAGGAAGAGACGCCAGGGAACAGCAGTATTTGTTGAACGCGAACCAAAGAAAACACGCCCAACTTCACTACCAAGCGGTGATGTTCTCATTGACACGGCTGCTACTGGTGATTCACTACAGCAACCTCTTCCGACAAAGGCAACTACCTCAATACTCCCCAAAGAAACCCAACATGTCTTTGCACCAATTCAACCCCAGGCCAGCCAGGGACAAATGGGTCCAGGCAAGGGAGACCTCGGCTCGGTCGCAGCAGAGGGGCCAAGGAAATTCAAGCGACCGGGAAGAATGGTCCGGGATCATCCCCGGCCCGCAGGAGGAAGTATATCCGCTGAGGCATCCCTTCCACAGTATCATTACGATATGGAAAAACTCGCGTCTGAGATGGGGACATGGACCATGAATGAGATTCAAAAGAACCTTGACAAGTTGGAGGGTAAGAGCAGCCGCGCTCAGCCATCTGCCCCCTTGCAGGAGCAGCGTCAAGTGCAGGCCGAAAAGAAGGCGGCTTCGCGCTCAACCCTCAGCTTGAGACCTAAAGTCCCTGCTAAGCGGTACGCGGAGCGCCATCCGGAAGTGATGGCAACAATGCCCTCCCCAACAACTTCCGCCGGCGCTGCTGCTACTGTTGGCCAGAAGACCGACACCTCCTTGGATACGGAGATGGATGTGGATGGTGATTGGATAGAAGAAATTTACCAACGCGTCCCCGCCTCCAAATTGGACGCCACTGTACCGCGTAGCAATGTTGGCGTCATTGTCTTCGAGGATGAGAAGGAGCAACAGTTCTTCTACGGTTCGGGAGAGGGAGATTCGGACGCCGAGATGTGGCAGGATGAAGAGGATGAGAACGGTACGTTAGCGCTATGGGGGGGTGGGGGAAGGGGG
>JUDQ01000489.1:0-21917 GCA_000812075.1 Scedosporium aurantiacum
CGCCCGCCCGCCCGTCCAAGCCTCCCTCCCATGAATCCATTACAATCAAAATAGGTTCAATCCCACTCCATCACCCGAAATGATATCCCTGACATCAAGCTGTGTGCAGACTCCTTCTCGCTCATACGCCCACCCTTCCCGAATCCGAGGTCGAGATTTTCTACTTCGTAGACCCGAAGAATAATAAAGAAAAGTAGGAATGCCCCGCAAACCATTCACCTGCACACACACACACACACACACACACACACACACACACACAGACACACCCTCATTTGGACATGCTCGAGAGGGTTGTCCAAAAAGGGATACACACGTCGGCCGTCGGAGGTAGGTCCTGTCTCCCTCGAGAGAGAAAAAGCCACGCCATTTCGGTTCAGGCTTCCCCTGGCTCTCCTATCCCTGTCTATCCTGTCGCCCCGTCCTTTTCCGTCACTCGTAAGAAACCGTTTCTGTTTTCTCCTTTACGCCTGGGACATGGCGGGCCGGCTCGCGGAAGGCCGGCGGAAACCGTGGGTGAAGATCTGCTTGACCATGAGGATGGTCGTAAAGATCCAGAGAGGCACAGAGAGACCGGCGAAGGTGGGGGCTGCCTTTGCGCAAGTGCAGATAATGCCGATGCAGGTTTCTAGGCGCATGACGAAATGGGCGGCCACACCGCATCCGGCGAGGTAGAGGATAATGGGGAGGGCCTCACAGACGAGAGAGGGAATCGGGTGAGATGCTACAGAGAGGGACACCATACCCGCGTTAGTGTTTGAAAGGCCTAGGCGCGCGGACTTACACCTCTTTTGTCCCTTCTTAAGCTTGGTCGGGAAAGGAGAGCAGAACAGAAAGAGGACTAGACTGGGAAAGAGAAAAACTAACCACTAGGGGCGATACGAGGGACAACCTCCAAGTAGAAGAGAGCGAGAATAGCGATGAGTGGCACGGCGACGAGTACGTTGAAAGCTCCGGGAGACGCCTTGCCTGACTTCGTGTTGAACCAGTTGACGACTTTTTTAAACAGCGCCATGTTAGCGACTTCCATCGCGTGCATTTGTTTCAACAAAATATGAGTTTCCTCAAGAGTCTCAAATCTCCTGATGGGGAAATTCTTTCTCTCTTTCCTGCCCTCCCAACACTTCCCCCGTTTACACATTCCATATCCAACCGTTGCGAGGACGATAACGTACCAGCGATAGCGAATCCCAGGGTCAACAAGGCGAAAATCGCCTGGATGATGCGGGCGATAAGGACAATAATCTTCATTTTGAATAACGGATTCGTTTTAATTCGTTGTAGATCGAGGGCTGATTCGAAAGAGTGTGGACTGAGTTCAACTCGGATGTCGTAGACGACTGTTCTCTTCTCGGACTCACGACTCGAAGAGTTGGGCTAGCAACTTATGTCTAAGAACAAAACGAGACTCGACCGAAGCGATATCGAAATAGAAGCGAAGGCGACGAAAGGAAGTATAAGGCCCAAAAAGAACACAAAAAGAGAAAGCCAGAAAAAAAAAAGGTAGTGTATGTATGTTGAAGGAGAGGATAAGAAGAGAAACGAGATGAAAGGAATGTTTTGTTCGGTATAGGATCAGCAGCCTCCGGAGCGCTCTGGATGAAATCTCGGGTGAAGAGGGTAAAGAAAGGGTCGTCCTGGGAGCAGGAGCTGAGGAATAAAACGGGCCCTCACAGGGTTCGCCTCTCTTTTTGTTGTACACTGCATGCTACCCGAAGTGAAAATCATTCTCGTCGAATCCTCATTTTGATTGATTCTCCTTCGTCGTAGAAGTCCAAAGGAACAAAAAGATACATGCGGCCCACAGCCAACTCACATAGACCAGCGGGGTATCGGGGAATGATGGGATGGCATGACGTTCTGAAATCGTCCTGAAACGGCTGGACCAGGGGCGTCGGTTATGCGAGACCGAACAACCCCAGGAACAGCGCCAGGAACAGGGTCTTGTCTTTATTATTGGAACCGCCCGCTTTGCCGAATTTACCTTGAAGCCTCAAGGTATTACTTGTAAAACTCAAAAAAAAAAAAACCTTTCGTCTGGGACTGGGTCCGCGGGAACGCAAGAATCCGGTACCAGCTTTAATGCATGCCCCCATCAATATCAGGGAGGGGAGCATGTCAGGTACGGCGCCTTCTTGTCGAGAATGATTGGCTGAGGTTGGAAGAGAACAGTTGATGAGCATCAACTTCGTTTACTTGGCATTCTCGTGGGAGATGATCGAGGGTGGCATTGTCCTCTTTATCTCGAACAGAGGAAATGTGGATGTCGGATAATATCATGAGGTGATTCACGTTACCATGGCCGAGGGATGGACAGTGATGCAATCGGTTTTCTCTTCATTTTTTCCCCTCCTTTTTCTTTCCAATTACTTTTCTCTCTTTCGCTGCTCTTCGTGGTGCTGCCGATGCAAAGTGGTCCATCTCGTAGGGCCTGGCCTAAGTCGGACGGTTGCAGGGGCCCGGATCTGCGGGGTGAAGCGCCGCCTTTGCACGAAGGGGTTCAAACAGCCCGCAGCGAACATGCAGCGAACATCGAACAAAACTCTCAGCAAGGGCAATAGATCATTGATCGATTTTTTTTTCTTCTGTTCTCGAGGGCGGAACAAAACGTAAACTACGAAGTACTTCGTACTGTCCCAGAATCTCTGAATCTTCAATCCCGCAAAGACCAGCCGGGTGACGCCGGCTGCCACAGCCACATCATCACTATTGAAGTACCGAGGTACCTTTGTACTATTCCAGAAACGAACGACATCGAGACACTCTGGATTTGATCTCTTCCAGAGTCCGCACAACCCTGTCGGAGATTTTCTGCTGCGCCCGACCGGAACCATGGGCGCTTAGTGAAAGTGCGTGCATTTATGTAGACTAATTGGTCAAGAGTGAGTGAGTGAGTTGCGCTGTTCATCAATGTTGGGATGGGGCAACCATCCGAGAAGCAGACAGACATCCGCTCTCCGCGACGCAGAAGCTTGGAGACTCTCTCCCAAGCAAGTCGCGTCACTCGAGTGAAAATTGCAGGATAGGAAATGAGAAAAAAAAAAAAAGAAGAAGAAATGAAATCGGTAATCGGCAATCGGCTTCGACCTTATCGATCCTAATCCTGATCCATCCCCGTCCGTTTTAACTGCGACCCTTTCGTCGGAGATCCTCTCTCCTTCTGACGAGTCTTTCTTTGAAACGAGAAAGTGATGACGAGGTGTACGAAGTATTACCGCAAAGCTACATGCGTTCCCGGACATTCCAGCTTCCATGTCTGGGGATCAAAGAACACTACGCTAGTCGGTTGATGTTTCCGGGGTCGTCAGGTCACTCGACAAGGGGATAGTCGAACGTGAATTATGCGGAGAATTGTTGCGAGAAGACACGAGTAGAACCTTGATAACATTCAGCCCCTACTTGGGGACTTAAAAAACAGTTTCGCGATGTTGCCTGCTTGCTTGAAAGGGAAAAAAAAAGGAAAAAAAGGGCTTCGTGATGCCAAGATGCGATCGACGGACGGATGTGACAACGTCATGGCGATAACCTCTCCCAACTGCTGTATTGTTCCCAGGGAATCAAGAACTCGAAGAAGATTTGGACCCGAGCAGTATGGAAAAAAAAAAAAAAAAAAAAAAAAAAAAGCCCGGTCACACACCAACTACCTTCCAGATCATCACGCAACAACGACCAACCCCCAACTCACAGCCCTTCTCCCTCGTCCCATCATCACCAGCCCAGAACCAAACCAAGCGCCCTCCCTTCCCCCCATCCAAGTGACTTGTTCCTCCGCCCCCCAGTTCAATCTTCCTGCAGTTGCTCCTGCTCCTGCTCCAGTCGCTCCCTCTCCTCCCTCACCTCCTTCAATCTCACCTCCAGATACTCCAACATATATCCATATCCCAGCAACTCAAGCAGCATCTCCTCGTACTGGAAGTCCTCGTTGGCTGCGGAGCTGGTCTCGCCGTTCGTGTCGTCTTGCGGCATCGTTCGTGTCTCGGTGTTCTCCTGCTCTCGGTCGTCGTTGGAATTCATCAAGTGCTGGTGTGCAGAGTCGGGGCCAGTTTGGTTCGAGGCTAGAGATCCCGGCGGCGGAGAGATTGGGGCCTTGGCCTTGCCCTTGTCTACCGTGGTAGGTTGGGGAGTCGGATTCGAGGACATGGTCGAGTCGTGATTTGGCTTCTAGGTGGGAAAGTGATTGATGCTTTGATTTTTTTTCTTTGAAATTTGCTTTGAAAAGAATGGAAAGAGGAAAAGGTTTATCGAGTCCTGGTAAATAAACAAGGGAAGAGGAAGAAGAGGAACATGCTTGCGGTGTGAGGCATCAGCCTCGTATGTTGCCATCATCATCGCGATCATAGCAGGGGGATATAGCATACCCCATGCTCTTGGTGAGTAGTGAAGGTATTCATACTCTATCCAGACCTCCAGCAAACTCCTCTACTAGATAGAGACGAACTCAACCACTAAAAAGAAGCAATTAGTCCTGTCTCACCTCTTTGTTTTCCATTAGAACTCACAATTTCTCCCGGAGTAGGAGGCTGGACAAAGAGCATATCTATTTACCTTAGTTTTACTCCCCAAAACTTTGGAAAGACATGAAAGGGCTTTTCGCTATGATAACTTTTTCAGAAGATATATCATGAAGTATGGTGGCCCATCTTCCACCCTGCCTTCATCCCTTTCTCATATTCCCTACCCTACCTCCTATTCCTCTCTCTAAAGAACTTTTGATATATATCCGCCTGCTATATTGAGCAGATGGTATCATGACGAAGAAAAATTGCAAACAAATGAAAGAAGCCCATGAAAAGGTAGATACACCAAAAAAGGCCCCTATTCTAGTCCATCCAAATGGATCAATATCCTGCACTATATAGAAACCCCAAAAAAAAAAACACAACCCTTTCTATCTCTCCCCAAATTGTCCCATCTTACGCCTTAAGCTCCTCGTCGACTAAGTTTCGCACAATATCCCGCACCTTCTGCCAATCGTTCTCCACCTCAACAAGCCTCTTCTCGCGCTTATCGAGCCCAACAAACTCAGGAGGGAGGACCTTCTCCGCAAAGTTGAAGCTAGCCTCATCCTTCAGTGCTAACTCGACTGCACCGGCGAACTTGGCGGGGTGCGCCGTGGAGAGCGAGATGTGCGGGAGCTTGCTGTCGGAGCGGGATATCGAGCGCTCGGACGCCGTCACGCCGACGGCCGAATGAGGGTCGAGAACGTACTGGAGGTTGTTGTAGAATCCCTTGATGGTCTCGACGGTTTGGGCGTCGCTCACGCGCTCGCTCTCGAAGGACCTCCGGGCGCTCGAGATGACGTCCTGATATACGGGTCCGAAACCGCCCTTGGTCTTGAGATCCTTGAGCCATTGCGTGACCTCCTGGCCCGCTTGCTTCTTGTTCCATTCATCATCCATGCCGGCGGTCTCGGCGAATTCGTAGGCGAGGAACCACAGCAGGCGCTCAAAGTTGCTCGACACGAGAATGTCCATTGCCGGGCTCAGCGTCTCCTTGACGCCGGCGTCTTCGCCCTCAGTAGCGGCCGGCGCCGCCGTGATCAGGGGCTTCTTCTCGTAACGTCCGGTCTTGAAGAACCGGTCGAGGATATCGTTCTCGTTTGTTGCAACAACGAACTTGTCAACGGGGAGACCCATGCGATAGGCAAAGTAGCCGGCTAGAACATCGCCAAAGTTGCCGGTGGGAACAACGAAGCGGACCTTGTCGCCGACGGAGAAGGAGGGGTTCGACTTGGCAAGGGTGAAGTAGGAGTAGAAGTAGTATACAATCTGGGCAAGGATTCGGGCCCAGTTGATGGAATTGACTGCGCCGAGGTTGTGGGTCTGGTTGATTTCGGGGTCGGCAAAGAGAACCTTGACGATGTCCTATTTCGCCAGTACTTGTTAGCCCTGCGATCCATGCTCACATAGCTCTCCAAAAAGGAAAGAAAAAGAAAAAAAAAAAAAAAAATCCAATGGCGCATACTTGGCAATCATCGAATGTTCCCGTGACCGCGAGGTTGTGGACATTAGAGTCGAGCACCGTAGTCATTTGCGCTTCTTGGATAGGGCTCACACGGCCCTTAGGGTGTAGGATAAAGACGGATACATCCTTCTTGCCTCGAAGACCGTAGATGGCAGCCGATCCCGTGTCTCCACTGGTGGCACCGACAACGGTCAAGTGATGCCGATCTATAGAGCTTGTCAGTATGAAATCGATGAATCTCGTGTATATAGATCCCAATTGGGGTCTTATAAGGTAGTAAGAAAGCAGCAGTTGTATGCGCGAGAAAATGGGAGCTATCAACGAGTCCCGTCCTGGTGGTAGGTGGTGCTGAGGTGTGGAATGGGGCGGGAAAACGTGGAGGACAACCCAATGCGGGCAAGGCATATATCCTCCGCGTGCTACGTGTTACATGACATACCCTTTCCAGTCTTGCCCTCATTCTTCCTGATGAGGAAGTACTCAAACAGGTTTCCGAGGAACTGCAACGCAACGTCCTTGAAGGCAAAGGTGGGACCGTGGAACAGCTCGAGGAGCCAGAGGTTGTCCTTGAGATGAACCAGTGGGGTGGTTTCGGCGGAGCGGAAAGTCGAGTAGCTTCGCGCGATGATGTCCTTTAGGTCTGCGGGAGGAATCTCGGACGGGGAGATGTAGAGAGACATGACCTCGTAGGCAAGGTCATTGAAGGAGAGATCCTTCCACTTTTGCCAATCGGTAGCCTTGGGGACCTCCTCGGGGATGTAGAGGCCACCATCGGAGGCGAGACCCTTGAGCACGACGTCTTCGAAGGAGAACTGGAGAGAGAGAAAGACACATTGTTAGAGCGGCACATGGATGAACTTTTTCGTCGGCCCCGGATAGGGTCCGGTAATTTCGGTGTTCCCTACGTCATTGTCCTCGCCACGAGTGCTGAGATAGCGCTGGGACAGGGTATGCGTCTCGGCCGACGCTCGAGGAGGAAGTCCGTTTGCAGCCATGACGGATGAACTGATTTCGAGTTTTGCGGGTAATCGAGACGCTTGCTTGATGATGCGAACTAGAAGAATGACCCTTTCTTATTTTAAGAAAGAGGACAAGAGAAAGAAGAGGAAAAAAAAAGTAGGTGCACAGGTGGGGGTGCACAGGACTGCAGGGAGCGAGCTGATAGGATCAATTGATGGAAGAAGACTTGGGGGTGGAAGGTGGACAGAGGATGGTGTGGAGGGGCAGGAATGTCGACAAGGAAGTCCGAGTCGGCAGAGTGGCGGGGGAGGGGGACAATCGAAGAAGCAAGGGTCCTCCCTAGTCAACGAGTTAACGGGGATGGGAGTGGAGGAGTCAGAGGACGAAATCGCAAGCTAGGCGGATGACGGGTAGAGAGGAAGAGAGAGAAGAAAAAAAAAAAGAAAAAAGAAAAAAGAAAACAAGCGCGGCTTCGGAGCAGGCACAGGAGGATGACTCGACGAACAAGAAGAGTGTTGAGGCAAAAGAAGGACCAGAACGCCCAGTCGTGAGGGCCGAAATTCGGTCCAGTCAGCCAACTTGATCGATTCAATCGCAACCGTTGATTGATCAATCAGTTTTGCAGCGAAAATTTGCCCCGCACTAGCACTAGGCGGGACATGGGTACCTTAGTACATCAATGGAAGAGACTTGGGACGAGGGGCATCAAAAGTATCACCCCAAGTAATAATACAGAGGAGTTTACTTTGGACAGAAAGTCCACTACCAAGTGTACACTAGTTGTGTACACTACAGCAGGTACGAAATAGTCTATTGGTACGAAGTACAGATGTACATTGCATCAAATGGTGTACATTTGAGCAATAACCAGCACGAAAAATGGAAATGGGTGGCACAGAGTCTATGGACCAGCTCTATTCGATGGCGCCTCCCCTGCTTCGTCAAAGTCAAGATCCAAGGTCCAGGCCAGGAGCCAGAGACCCTTTGTCAATCGACCGCCAGAGCACGCAAGCACAGGCCGGGAAGGCCGCATGTACTAATCAGGCTACGCAGAGCTGATATTGCTGTATCAGTAGTGTGTGGTCATATTGGGGCTTCAGCGACAAACTTAGTTCCAAGAGCATAAAATCATTGAGCAATTGATCAGGAGGAGTGTATTGTACGAATTGGTGTACGAAGTAGATTAATATTAGTTCCCATCTCCCACCAAGCGCCCAGAAATAACCCGGAACGTGGAACATGGGGACCCCATAGGACATGACCAATAATATAACCCCGATAGGAAATGGCATTGTCCTGACGAAGTCCCAAAAGAATATCAAGGTCCCATCAACCAACCACCATTGTCCCAAAAACGTGGGCTCTGACCAAGGAAAAACCAAGGGTCTGCTGTGCAAAGGAAACAGAGTAGTGTAGTTTATTCCTCCAACATAGAGTTATTGACGTTGGTGGATGACGTGCCAAGACCGCTCGATTCGGCCCCGCCCCTCAATCACCTGCACTCGCACACTCGCACACCAACAGCTGCAAACTGTAGCGAACCTGTCCTGTCCATGTGTTTCTGTAGAAAGGTGATGAGTGTTGTGTGCTCTCACCTACACCAAACCCCCTGCACCGGCAGCTCACCCTGCAAAACCCCATCATGATTGGCAACGAGGAACAAATCGAATGCAAGCCAAGAACGACTTGTCACCTGCTGCGTGATATCATCCGTCCCAGGTCGGTCAAGCCATTTTATATCTGCATCTGCATCAACTTACGCACTTTTGCTGCTTTCCTCATGCCACCTTTCTGGTGGCAGGTGCTGCCTGACTTGGGGATTCTTAATCTCTCATATGTTCAGTACCCTATCCTATGGTATAATCCTTCTTTTTTTCATACCATTTGTACCATTCATTATTCGTAGCGAAAATGTTTGCCCGCTGACGCCATTCTCGGCGACGTGATGGGTCATCTTTGTACCTGATTCCTCCCGGCGTCCCCTTCCCTACCACCACCCCATTTCGATCCTACTTGGCAAACTTCAAATAATCCAAACCGCCGCTCCCTCACCGTCTCATGCAGTGTGATGTTGACGAGACAAGTGCTAAAAAAAAATTAGATAGAAGAGGGGAAGATCATCCCCTCCTTTCCACAGTCCACGGACCCGCCCTCTTCAGGGCTTCCGGATACACTTGAGAAGCGGCGCGATCCTAGTCCTCTTGCTGAGTCCGACCCGGTAAACCGGCCTCGCTGCCTGTGCATTTAGTCCTGCATTCAGTGTAGACTTCAACCCATCTTTGTCCTTTCCGACGCCACCCTGCTGACCCTGCAGTCCCGTAGTCTCCTGTTTCGTGCCGACATCCGCGGTCGCGACCTTCGATTCCGCAGTAGTTGTGCTCCGGACTACATTTTCGCTAGTCTCCGCTAGGGCTTTTTCGCTCTCCGGTTTCACATCCTCTTTGTCGTCGTCCCTAGTAGGATTTGCCTCCGCATCCGTTGATGGCGCTCGTTTCGGCCTGTCCTCTTTTGCACCATGCGGCGGCTCCCTTCCGCTTTCGGACCTTACTGAATCATCCCTGCTTTCAGCGGTTACCCCCTCCGGTTCCGACTTCCTTGGACGCCCTCTTTTCCTCTTTGGCGGTGGCGCGCTCTCTGTTCGTTGGTCCTCGGCTACCGGAGCTGCATCCTGCTTCTTAGGACTCGGGACGACCTCCTTGTTCTTTTTCTTGCGACCCCTCTTCTTGGGCTTGGCAGGTTTTTGCACGGCTTCATTCGCCTCCGTTCCTCCTAACTCGTCTAGCAACGCTGCGCCATCAACAATCTCCTCTACCGGAGGGAACTGTTTCCTGCCCGCGCCCTGATTACGCTTCTGTCGCGTCAGTCGCTCCTCCCGCTGACGAGGGATACCAAAATCCTTCTCGTTCCAGTCCTCATCGTAACTGTCCTCCGGCTCCACGTACGCTTCATGATGTTCGTCATCGAAACGAGGTTGCGGGCTGACGGCCCTCGGGGGTTCCGCCGCAGCAATAACATCTGGCGATGAGTCCGGATCGGCCGCAGGCGGGAGGCTACTTAAGCGTCTTCTCTTCTTTGCGCGTCCTGGTTCGCTCGAGGGTGGTTCGGCCGTCGGTGGGAGCATGGATGCGCCGCCGTGAGACCGGTATTGCGTAGGTGTGGGGTACGCAATAGTCGCCGAGCCGCTCGACCGGACTAGATGATTGTTTCGGCTTAGAGATATAGGCTCGTCTAGGGGGCTTAGCCCGTAGAGATTCACTTCCTCGTACTGCTGCTTCTGGCTTTCCGTCATCCTCGAAGGCTCGACGTAGAGTTGTTTGCTACTACTTCGGCCGGCTTCGTTCTCGATCGGAAGAGCTAGATCGTCTTCATCATCGTCGTCGGAGCGAACCTCATCATCATAGCTTCTTCTCAGCCTCTTTGCCCGTGGTGATCTCACGCCCCGTCGGTCGGGTGATACAAGATCTATCACGACCGGGGACCGAGACATACCGCTCGGGGCCCTAACATCATCATCGCAGCTTTCTTTCGTAGCCCGCGCTTCGTAAGATTTCCGCTTCCTTCGTGATATGGGTGGTTCTATAGCAGGGCTGCTCGGCATAGCCCACGGGTCATTCGTTTCGAAACCTCTATCCGGCGTCGCACCGCTCCTGCAATCCAACCCAGAGACGCCGGTAGAAGCGTCATTCTCCGGATCGGGCACCGGAAGCGTATCTTGAGTCTCTCTGTAGCTCCCGTCGAGGAGCCCTAGATGCTCGAACTGCCCTTCCGAGCCAGTCGGATTTGCTTGAAAGGCATGCGCTACCGCGGCTTGCTGCTGTGCAAGATACACCGACTGGAAAAACACGGGGTCCGTTGAGGTTGTGAGGTCGCTCGGCTTATCAGACGACCACTCGGTGGTGGGCTTTGCGGGGCTCTGAACTGGACTGAGACCGTCCTCCTCGTCGGAGTCGGCAATAATTCGCCCGCCACGCATCTCGACTACAGCTTTTTGTCACCGTTTCATTACTGTCAGACAACCAAGTGAAAGACCTATATGAGGAACAATTGATGGGGCTGAAGGGTGGTGCTGGATTGGATTGGTGTGAATGCTGGTGCGAAGCTGGGTGTGCTTTCTCGTGACGAGCCTAAATTAATTTCGCGTGCACGCGTCACGATCTCACGTGATGGGCACCTTTGAAACAAGACATCACAAAACCAATTCATTTGGTTCAATGCCGTTGAGATTACTCCAGGAGACCAGGCCTATATTTTCTTTATTTATTTTAAAATACTTATATTCCATGAAAGCGACGTCTTTTTTCTTTCACTCAATTTCCTCAATCTTCGGCCTCGACCCACCACCGCCATGAACGTCCAGCCTCGGCGGAAGGCCAACCACTCTCTCAATATCAGGTGCTTGCCTCGTTTGTTGGTGTAGGAGCGTAGCCAGGCGCAGGTTCTCCAAACTTTCTATGACATCCTTGGCGTGTTGCTGCACGAGGCCATCGTTATCTGTAACTTCGATATACCTGAGTGTCCTCAGGATATCCTCCCGGCTCTCTTCAGTAAGCCCAAAGCCAAGGCTTCGACCTTTCTCTCTAGCGTCATTTAGGGCGCGCGCAAATCCCATAATAAATATGATGGCGGCTCGCCTCAGGATGCCCTTCTCCATCTCAGGTTCAAAAGCCAGGACATGAAGACAGAGGTCAACAGCAGCCGATATAAGTGAGGGCCCGAGGCTGGAGATGTTGGTCTCGACGGCGGTCGATAGAATGGATAGCGCAGAGGCCCGCATGCGAACATCCTCGCTTCCACGCTTACTCTCCCATCCTTCGACGATGCGCGAGAGAATCTCGTTATTTATCCGCTCCTCTTCCGGCACGTCCTCGCTCATGTCGAGTACCTCACCTCCCCATGCTTCCTCTGCCTCCTTGTTCTTCCGTTCCTGGAGACGGGCTTCCCGCTCCTGCTTTAGAGCCGTCTTAGGTCGGCGTCCGCGGCGACTAACAATAGACAAGAGGGTCTCGCACGCCTGTGTCGCGACCTCTCCCGTAAACATCAAGCCGAGTCGCTCTATGACTTGGACCAGGGCCTCTCCAAAGCGAAGCCGTGTGTCCGTTGAAGAAAGCTCCTTTGCATCCAAGTAGTGGTCGAGGATCTCCTGGAGGACCGTTCGCGGATGTTTTTCTGCCAACTGAACAAACATCTTGATGATGCGCAGGTTGATAAAGTCCTCACCATCCGACAGGAGCCTCGACAGGAGGACTAGAACTGCCGGGATGTCCAGTGCAGGGCTGTTGGATTTGATCAGGCCGGAAATCAGATTGAGGCCTTCAGATTTCACGGGAGGCGGTGACTCGGGGTCCCTAATGTATGACATGGCTAGTTTGTAAGTGTTTCGGTCTTCTATCTGCCGCTCTGTCGGGGGTGTGGCATCCGACGGCTCCTCAAGTTCGTCGCGGTACTTAAGCAACAACGATAGGTTCATCGCTGTTTGCGCTATCTCCTTCGACTTGTGAGTGGAAAGTTCCTGGAGGGATTGCTCGATAAGATTAAGAGTGTCGGGCTTGAGTTGCGACTTTTGAAATTGCGGCGCCGAAATAATCTGGTTCAGAAGACTGAGTGTCACAGAGATGACTTCATTCTCTTGGGCTTCCCGATTATTTGCCTCCAAAACATTGCAGACAAGCTCCAACAGTTGGTCTGGTTTCCTGATTACTTTCTCCCCAGCTTTCTCCATGAGGTGGCGTAAAACCGCGAGTTTGAGCAGGCCCTGAAGAGGGGACGTCTGCTCCTCATCTTCCATCCTCATCTTCACCGTAGTTGACACTGCTGATGTCCTCGAGGATAGCCACCCTTTTAATAAGTGCATGAATACTGCCGATATTTCGGTCTCTGTGCAGCTCTCCACAAGGGTAGTAGCCAGAGTCGCGGCTTTTTGCTCCATCGCTTCCGGATCGAGGTCTTGAAGCTGAAGAGGTTGCTGAAGGGTCCGGGGGACCACTATTTCTAGATCACCACTGGGGATCTTATGGTATTTCCAGACGATATAGCCATTCTCAACGTCGCCGACGGACATGAGATTCTCCAGCAGGACATCCGTCTTATCAGAAGAAGAGGAAGAAGCCACCTTGAGGTACATTTTCAATAGGTGCATGGCTACGTTGGAATATCTCTCCTTGGTTCTTGGTGAGGGGTCGGTCCATGATGAGATAGACCAAAGCGGGATAAGGACGGGATCCACTAGGCGCCTACAGAGACCAGGTGATGGACTGGCCTGAAGGAGTAAAGAGAGCCGGTGAAGCGCACGGTGTAAATCGTCAGCCGAAACGATGACCTTGTCTGTGCTTAGATCGATTACATCGTCCTGGCTTTTATCCATCTGCGTCCTCCACTCTGGATTTAGAGAGGGCTTGATGTTCTGCAAAACTGGTTTTACGAAGGAGTTCCAGCCCGGTGCACCTGATCAAATGTCAGAAGAAGAAGATCATTTGAACAGCGCATCGATGGCTCATTTTTGACAACTTACCGGGAGCTCCCAGTCGTTTCCTTCCTAGGATCCCAAACGCAACCACATGGGCGGCAACCCTCGCCAATTCAGGCCCCTCATTGCCATCGAGAAGGTGAAAGAGCTGAGGCGCGATCGCCTCAACCCAAGCCTGGTCCGTAATTCCCGGAGGGGTAGAAGAAAGGAGCTTCGCAGCCATCGCCAGAGCTTCCGGTGTGATGTTGGCTCCCCTCTTCTGCGGAGTAGCCTCTTCTTCTCGAGTCACTCTCGTGCTGCTTGGGTGCACGGAAAAGATGAACTCCAGCGTTGCGCGCACGCCCTGGGGCCTCATCGGAACCCGAATAAGGGCAGATAGGAACTCTGTCCTCAGCCACTCGGCGACCACACCGGGTTTTACCAGTCCATTGAGCACTTGGACAAGACTCCAGGAGCCGGCACTGAAGCACGTCAGATCCAGTTGAGGTCTAGACCGTTCCGTTGCCACACATTCACCTCACTCAAGCTTACCTTTGCAGAGTAGCCTCGAACTTATCACGAGCCTCCCGTATAACCTGCGCAGGCTCGGCTGATGCTGTGTTAAAGGCTACCATTCCGGACTCGATCAGGGACCGGGCAAGCCTAGCTTGCGGGTTCTCTGGCGTACTTGAGCTCGGAGCCGAAGCCATGGCGGAAGCACGGGGTATCTATTCCCTAGGAAAAGCTGGAGAATTCTCCTTTTAGACGGATGCCGGGGATGTTCTATGACAGCGCTATGGTGGAGGGGTTGAAGCATGAGGTTTTGTGTTTTGTTATTCGTCGAGACTTACTTGCAGAACACGAGATGGTTCGAAGCTTTCAATGGGTGAAGTTACAATTTGTAAGCGATCGAACTTCAGTTGATTCGTCACAGTAGATTGCAGCCGCATACAGCTGCCCCGCCATTTGGGATGCGCCTCAATATCTTGGACTTTCCTTCGTACTTCATATGTATTAATTGGTCTCTTTCAAAGAGCTTGGTTATATTACAAGAGGTTGGCTAGCCATTCCGCGTCGGATATCTGCGATGTTCTCGGAACCTATATCCTCGTCTCTAGACTTTCTCTAGACTTGTTCCAGTTCGGGAGCATGCTCAGCCGATTCTCAGCGTCTCCCTAGACCATCCCAAGGTATGGAGGGACAGATACCCTGAGCACATGGTGATACTCCAAGCACATGAAATCCTCCACATGTTCCGTGCCGGATTCAGTGACTCTCAATAATCCTCTGCCGTTTCGGTGACTTCAAAATATCGCCTCCGGCCGCCTCCATTTCATGCTTCCGGTCAACCCGCGCCCAGTCAAAATCAATACACATAACCCGGCCAAGCTCCGCATTCCACACCACATTAGGCTCTCGCTGATCTCCGTGGTTGATGCCCAGCTTCTTGAGTTGCGACCAAACGTTCTCCACCTGTGTCTCAACGTCGACCGGCACACGGGTGCGGGGATGAAAGGCCGGCTCGCCGCAATACGATAGTAGAAGCATATGCGAGATGTGGGCTCCGGTGGACGACCAGTACTCATGCACTAGTTCTATCATGCCCAAGCATACCGGCACAAGCAGGCCCTGCTGTGCGCGTACATGTTCGTAGACGCCCAGCTCGTGCTCCAACCGAGGGGCGTGCCACCGCTGCACGCCCTTGGCCACAAAACAGTAGCCATAGCCGCGCAGAGTCAGCCGGAAGAGCATGCCGATAGCACCGAACTTGCCAAACTTGTCCAGCGCCTCACAATCGTGGTCCATGTCCTCTTCTAGTTGCTCCCGTAGGATGTCGGAGAATTCTGTTAACGACAGGCCGTGGCGAACAACCTCATCGTTCGTACCATCAAAATCACCATCGCCATTTGAGTGTATGCTGTAGTGTAGGTGATCGGCGAAATTAGGGCAACCTGAGTCGAGAGGGCCACCATCACGTAGACCCAAGAGGCATGCCTGCGAGCAGTACTGTGCAGGTCGGGAGCCCGACGAGTCCCCACGGCCTTGATTACCAGAGCCACCCCCTCGCGACCTTGATCGTTTAGTGTGAGTTTTCGGGGGAACAGGGACAGTTCTTGTCCCTCGTGGAGGGTTAAAATCACCGTCATCGTCATCCTTGCGCCTCCTGCGCTGCGGCTTTACCGGGTCTCGGCAGCCTTGGTCGCCCGTTGGAGCGGGTAGCAGTACACCCTTTGACCGAAGGCCCTTGCCTTCCTCCCTGTCACTTCCCTCGCTGCCACTTCCCTCCCTGCCACTCCCCTCACTGTCACTCTCCAAATCCATCTCCGGATATGGTGTCGGCCACGACTCAAGGATCTCCTGCGCGTTGCGCTTCCACGACTGCGACATTGCCTTGGAATCTAGCGCGAGGAGCGCCATCGTCAATGCAGAAGCCACAGCAGTGCATTCTAGATTGTCCGGGCCCTTGGCAGAGACGACTTCCTTGTTTGGCACGCTAACATGGTAGTAAAGTGTGCGTGGATCGTCCTCATCAATATGAAGAAGGATAAGCACCTCAGCCGAGGTGACATAGCTGTAGCATAATCCGAATTCGATCATATAGTGGAAGGCTTGCGTAAGTACACGTGCGGTAGCCTTCTTAGCCTCAGCAGTGGCCCTTAGGTCCTCGTTAAGGTCGATTTTATTGCGCAGTTCCTCGCGGATAGCTGCAGCAAACAGACCTAGCTCCTCATGAGCCCCCTCCGTTCCCGGATCTCTCTTCCGTAGGGCCATCTTGACTGTACTAGCACGCATCTTATGCGCAGCCTTGTACTCAACTACAAGGATAGGTACCTTGCTATCACCCTTGTCGCAGCGAAGAAGCCACATGTCGGGATAGAGCTTGATCCTCGTGGGAGATGAGACACGCTTCGCGGGTGGCGGTTGATCGCTGTCGACTACATCTTGCCGCCCCCTACGTTCAGCATCATGATTCAAAGCAGTCTCCATGGCGTTTATATATGCTGGCCATTCGTCTTCACCAAGAAGGGGATCGGCAAACAAGCCATACGGGTAATCTCGAAAGGTGATGGTTTCGGGCAGGTCCTTAATGGCTGGATCTTGGTTCTTCGCTTTCGCTAGCCGTATATATTCGACTAGGACTTGCTTGACGCATCCATCAACAGCCAAAGACTGGAATTGCCTAACATCGTTCTCGGTGGCAAGCAGGTCGTTGAGGAGGAATTTCTTCATTGTGTCAATCCCCACTGAAGGAGGGAAAGGCTGCTCCCCACTGAAGGTGGAGTGTAGGCGGGCTTGGTATTTACTGTGAAGAGAAGGGAAGCTTGTCCATGGCTTCAGATTGAGAGGATAAAATTTACCATCGACCTTGGTATATTTTCCAGTAGCGGTCAAGCTCGAATCTTCCTCGATGGCAAGCGTCGAATAGAGCCGATGGTGACAAAGGGAGAGGAAGGATGTAAAGTCGGTGGGCTCAAGTTGTCTTTCAGCTGTCTTAAGCTGCTCTTCGACTGCTTCAATACGCTGCTGCTGCGCGGCCATCTGCTGCTGTTGCGCGGCCATCTGCTCCTGTTGCGCGGCCATCTGCTGCTGTTGCGCAGCAAGAAGCTGTCTCAGCCGGTTGAGTTCGTCATCAGCCATGGCGATTATTGTGGCGATGCGATTTGTTGATAGTGATTGATTGTTGTTGTTGTTGAACCTCAGCCCCAGTTGGAAACCGAATTATCCAGCAGGAATTTGGGAATCATCAGAAAATCAGAAATGGGGAGTTGGACCAATATTTAATGGATTAGAAAGAGGGACTGACAGAAAGGGAGTTCACATTGTTTCTGTCGAGTAGCAGTCGCATTTGAGGCGGTCCATGGGTCACAACATCTAGGCAGCAGCAACCCTTGAGAATAATGAGTGGTGATTGTCAATAAATAAACCTCGATGTGGACAAACATCGATGCGAAGGGTGAGGGGGAAGGATCCAATCGCTTGACTTGGTGGAAGGACCAACCTGGCAACGTGCACGACCCACCAACACTTTCCTCTGTTGGTTTCCTCTGTTGGTTGGCAATGAATGCTGCAGTCAATACATAGTACATCTTCAAACAACCTCATCCTCACATAATGGAAATAAATAAATAAAATAAAATAAAAAGAAGAAAAGAAAGAAAAAAAATCGGTGTACCCCTCGGAGACCCGAGGATATCCCAAGAAATCTGTCTCCTAATCGAAGAGATTGTTCCGACGCATTAGTTGACTCCGCTCCGGGCGGGGCGGGGCCGGTGTGAAGGCGGCGTCGTATTCACATCCTCACCCAATGCACCATCCCAGATCCCAAGACCTCCGAAGAACCAGCACGGGATTACCGGGATTAGAGAATCTCATCTACGGGGCATGCGGTTCAGAACATAGATTATCTGCGATATATAGGGTCTCCCGATATCGATGCCTCGAAGGCTGAATTTCTCCTTTACAGGGGGCAATCTAATATGGGTATAGATGTAGTGGACAGACCTCAAGCTGTACCTTGACGCCGATGGAACGGAACCAAGATGTAACTCTAAATCTGAATCGGATAAGCTGAAGGCCCTGGGGTGGGCACTCTCTCAGTGTTGCAGAGGAGCGTTTTTTTTTTTTTTCTTTCAAAAAGGCGATAAGGCCGTGGACTCTACATAGAGACGGGGACAGAGCGATTCGACGAGTTCATAGAACGGACTGCTATCGTCAAAATACGCTTTCAAAGCCCCTTCGTCCTAGTAGAAGGAGAATAGCTGGAGGGAAACCTAAAGGGATTTGATAGCATGATGTGCCAACAGAGCAAAGAACCACCGGTGCGAGTTGGAACTGCACCGGGGTGAAAAGAAATCAAATGACTGGAGGGGCATCCCGCTGGGCACTAGGAGATAGTGAGTGATCCATCACATCCCCGAGATGTACTTAGTTGTGGGAGGAGCAGAAGGCTATAAATATCCTAGATGGTACTTTACTTCAAATGAACAGTGTAAGAAAGAAAATATATGTTCACCTAAATTACCTCAGTAGGCGTGAGATGAATGTCAAAGATGCTAGGGACGTAAGGGGGGAGGTGCATCGGAAGCTTCTACACCTTCTGTTTTCCAGCCTCCGGACGGGGTCCAGACCAGCGGCAACACTAGTATTAGCACACATCGCGTCTGTTGGGGGACTCGTGGCGTTGAGAATTGAGTTTGGGGTCATTCTCGGGACGAGGGTGGTTGAGAGGGTTCACACCCGACATCGGGAGCAACCAGCGATGCTTCGGATGTCCTGGACTCGACGGGGAAAAATGTAATAAAAATAAACTAAGGAGAAAGTCAAGGCGAAATTATCCCAGATAACCTCCCCCGGGATTTATGGGGGCGAAGGGGTCTTGAACATTTCACTGTTCGACATTGAACCCGTCACTGAGAGCTTGAAATGCCGATGGAAAGGGCGATGTTCTCGCTGCGCTTCGCATCGGACAGCGCTAGTGAGAAAATCCCACATGTTCGGTAGCCGTGATTGAAAATGGAAAAGAGAGCTCGGTAGAGGTACCGGCTCTGCACAGTCTGCAGCACGCGGAGCTTGGCAAAGTAGGGCAACACGTGCAGTTTGATTGGCGCATTCGGCCCTTCGTCGGGACACTGTACAAAACACTGTGTATCTGTGCCGCCAAAGACCGGACTTCATTGGCTCTTTCCTTGCACGCAAAACCGTCCAATTCCGAGCATTTGCCTTTTTTCTTCCGGCTGACGTCGATTTGTTACATTTGTTGCTAATCCCGACAAAGAACTTGTGCTTCGGGCTAATTGTCATCGGGGTGTCTCCGCGGTGCCAAAAGTCTTCTAGCATCTGCATCCCTTCAGAGCTCCCTTCCCAACTCCCCAAACTCCCCAACTCCACAACATCGCGTCCACTTTTCTTCGCCATTAATTCGACCCATCTCCGCTCTCCTACACGAGCCATCTACCTTCTTTAATATTTTTTTTCTTCATTATGTTCAAGCTCGGTGGCAGCCGGGTCTTGGCCTCGGCCACTAGATCTTCCAAGGTACGTGATAAGCTGGCCCCTATCTCGGTGCTCTCGGTGCATATCTGCAGCATCAGATAGCTTCCCCAGGCCTTCCCAACATAAGCTAACCGACGTATTTTTGCATCGCAGCTCTTCGCTTCCAATCCCGCTATCCGCAGAGTCCCTGGTATTGTTCAACAATCGCGGAATCTCAGTATTCACGAGTATCGCTCTGCAGAGCTCCTGCGCGAGGTAATATAGACACACACACACACACAACTCTTGCCGAACATTCCATCCCGATATCTTGTGCCCCGAACACCGTCAGCTGCGGATTGCAAACATGATCCGTATTCGCCGGATTGTATGAGCGAATAGCTAACTCTCATCTAGTATGGTGTCCAAGTTCCCAAGGGTGCTGTCGCCCACACCGCGAACGAGGCCAAGGAAGTTGCCCAGCAGATCGGCACCGATGATATGGTGATAAAAGCTCAGGTTCTTGCCGGTGGTCGAGGAAAGGGTACTTTTGACAACGGTCTTAAGGGTGGTGTTCGCGTCATTTACTCTCCTCACGAGGCAGAGATGTTCGCCGAGCAGATGATCGGCCACAAGCTGATAACGAAGCAAACGGGCGCTGGCGGCCGTCTTTGCAGTGCTGTATACATCTGTGAGCGCAAGTTTGCTCGCCGTGAGTTCTACCTTGCCATCCTCATGGACCGTGCCCGCCAGTGCCCCGTCATCGTGTCCTCTTCTCAGGGTGGTGTCGATATCGAGGGTGTCGCCAAGGAGCACCCCGAGGCTATCAAGACTACCTACATCGACATCAACGAGGGTGTCACGGATGCGATCGCCTACGATGTTGCCAACAGCCTCGGCTTCAGCTACCAGTGCATCGAGGATGCCAAGGACACCATTCAGAAGCTCTACAAGATCTTCCTCGAGAAGGATGCTACCCAGATCGAGATTAACCCCCTTTCCGAGACCACGGACCACAAGGTTCTCTGCATGGACGCCAAGTTCGGTTTCGACGACAACGCCGACTTCCGCCAGAAGGATATCTTCTCGTGGCGCGATACCACCCAGGAAGATCCTGATGAGGTGAGGGCTGCCGAGTCTAACCTCAACTTCATCAAGCTCGACGGCGATATTGGCTGTCTCGTCAACGGTGCTGGTCTTGCCATGGCTACCATGGATATCATCAAGCTCAACGGCGGTCAGCCCGCCAACTTCCTCGACGTCGGTGGTGGTGCTACCCCCCAGGCTATTAAGGAGGCCTTCGAGCTCATCACCAGCGATCCCAAGGTCACCGCCATCTTCGTCAACATCTTCGGCGGTATCGTCCGCTGCGATCTCATTGCCCACGGTCTCATCAACACGGTTCAGACTCTTAACCTTAAGGTTCCCATCATTGCCCGTCTCCAGGGTACCAACATGGCTGAGGCCCACCGCCTCATCAGCGACTCTGGTTTGAAGATCTTCTCCATCGATGACCTCCAGGATGCCGCTGAGAAGTCGGTACAACTCTCCAAGGTCGTCAAGATGGGTAGGTCTATCACATAATTTCTCTTTCTGTTTGGTCTTTTTGACGTTTGCTGACTTGCTTTTTTCTCTCTCTCTTTTTAGCGCGTGATATTGATGTTGGTGTCGAGTTCACTCTGGGGATTTAAAAAGGTTCGGGACTACATAGACGGGGTCGATCTCTTCTGTATCAAACTTCTTTTTCTTTTGCGGGGGAGGCTGGGCATCATAAGGCGGTTGTGTACATAAACGGTGCTTATCAATTAGAAGGAATTTCATTGTGTCCATCCGGGAAGACTTGGACAACCCTTCGGCGGTGTGCTGAAAAGGGAGGGGCATTTTCTGAGCCACTTTCCTCTTCCCTTTGATCTATTTGGTGTTCCTGCAATCTATTACACAAACAAGGGGGGAGAAAACAGAAAGAAAAGAAAACAACCGTCCAGCATTCCAAATCGGCCGATGACATGGCAATCTACCTCGGTATTTGCAAAGGTCACATGAAATCAAACTCTAGGCAAACAGTCACAAGAGGGAGAAACACCCTCTATCCCGGCCTCTTAGCACCCAACACTCCACAACCTCTCCTCCGTCCTCAGGCGATAGGTGGTCCCAGCGACACCCTGGCCCTGCTGAATGGCCTGATACGCCAGAGCACCAATAACAGCGAGGCAAGCCACGGGGATGGGGTTCACAGCGACGAATTTCCCCACACGGCCCGCGAACGTCCTGCGTATGGAGCTACTACTGCGCCGTGCTGGTGTGGTCGGGGATGGCGGAGAACTCGAGGTGGATGATGAGAGGGGCGAGGAGGGACACCTGAAGGTTCGTGAAGGGTGATGACTAGGGGCGGAAGGTTGTGGTTTGCGGTGGCGGCGGGGAAAAGGTGTTGGGGATCGTTTGATCGCGACTGTTGGTTTGGGAGGTTGCGTGAAGGGGCGGGTGGTGCGAGGTGCGTATTGTTGTGGGTTGGAGGGGAGGGATTGGGGAGCATGATTAAGAGTGGTCGCATCGTCGTCATCGTCGTCGTACATGGTAT
>JUDQ01000049.1:0-14682 GCA_000812075.1 Scedosporium aurantiacum
GAGAGAGAGAGAGAGAGAGAGAGAGAGAGAGAGAGAGAGAGATCAAATGATGGAAACGGGGTTTCACTTACCCTCGCCTGCAGGGCAGCCTGCTCCTTCCTCCTCAGTTCCTTCAACCTCTCATCCTTCTCGGCCTTGAAATCCGGCTTCCTCTCTACCTTTGTCTTATTCAACCGATTGACGATAGGATTCTCCCTCTGCGCCACGAACACCTTTTTCACCTTTTTCTGATCGTGAAAGCTCACCTGCCCCACGTCCATGCTCCCGTCCTTCCTCAGGTTGGCCCAGGGCGTGTAGATGACGGTGACGTTGTCCTTCTTGTTGCCCTCGATGGAGTTGGCCTTGGTCAGCTGCGCCAGGTCCGTGAGGAGGGCCTGGGGGAGGGAGTCCCAGGTCTGGTGGGGTTGCATGCGGAGGTAGACGTGGGCGCTGGAGAGGTTGTCGACGTGGAACCAGACGTCTTCGTCCCAGCCGTACTTTATGAGATCTTCATCTGAGGTGGGATGTTAGTTCTGCGGATGGGGAGTGGGGGGGCGAGATTTGTTCGTACTTTCGAACTTGTCCTTTCCGACGTAGATCTTGGCCGGCGGATCGGTTGCCGTGGAAGTGAAGTAGTAGACCATGGCTATGATGTGCTTCCCTTGGGCCCTGGGACGGGTGCTGGTGTTTGTGATGTTCGAATTCGGCGGGGGAGCTGAGGATAAAAATGCTTGGCGGGGTCGACGCTTAAAGCGTGATGGTAAATGGAATGGTGGGGGAGGGGCAAATGCTGCAATACACCTGAGGAGTTTAGGACTCGGCCGGGCCCATCCCGCTCATGGGCGTTGTAGCTGCGGTGAACGAATTAAAGATGAATCTTTTTTTTCTTTTAAGAAATTATGAGAATGAGAAGTCTGGAATGAGAGATTTGTAAATTTACTAATCTTCCCCCCGACTCCGATCAGCTCGCCTTTTGGTCACTTAACGAGGTATCGTGAGATGAGTATCTGGTCACGTGACTCGGATTTCAGTGTTGGCTTGATCATGCAACACTCCGATATCAAATCGGAGGACCTTGCTAGAATAGCAGTTTAGAAAATAATTTAAAAAATAAAATTTCAAGTTATTAATGCCGATACAGCGAGAAGGTCCATCTCTTTTACTTAAATATACTTCTTACTTTCTGGGCGGAATGGAGGGGGAAAAAATTCCGAAAAAGATCGCGCTTGCGCTGCTCTGGTTGAACTTCGAACGAACGAAGCAATTCCCCGCTGGCTACGTGGCTACGAAAAATTTTTTTTTCTGGCTTTCTGAGCGCTGCAAATTGACTGCTAGGCCATTTGCTCGCAGTGTTGGTGCTTGAGCTGCTCGGTTGGGAGTTCATGCCTTGAACTCGTGTATAAAGCATGTGGCCGGGGCCTGGTGGTTTCGAGGAAGGTGCGGAAGGGGGCACTTGCCCTTGGCTTACATCGTCGAGTCCCTCTAGGTGGAGGAGGAGAATTGCATGTTATGTTGAGAGAGAGAAAGAGGCAGACTTGACGAGGGAATACTCGGATTAATACGAATGGGAAGTCGTTTGATTCCTAACAAAGCTGTGATACCCCCCAAACTCCAGACTCCAACCCTTCAGTCCCGAGATAACTTCTCTCCTATCGCCCCTGCTTGCCCTCTCCCTCTCCCTCTGCCTCTCCAGCTTCTGGCTCCGGATCCCACGCGTCCGGCCCTACAAATTGCTTCGGCCAGATATTCATCGCCGTCTTAAGCCCCTCCTTCACCGGCAACCCCGCATGCCTCGTCCTCTCATCCCCTGTCCCGTTCGCAAACAAGTTAACCCAAAACAGCGCATTCCCCGCAATCGGCCTAAAAGCCAACCCTCCCTTCTCGTGCTCCCTCCACGGAAACGCATCCGGCGCCGCCCGGTGCTGGGGCGACACGGCGCCCAGGTGCGGAAAGTACGTCTCGCCCTCTACGCAGTCGTCTTCGAGGATGGCGAAGAAGCTCGTCGGCCGGTTCCATTTCCGGTCGCGATTATCATCCCTTTGCGTCCTCTGCGGGGAGGGATACCAGTCGTAGTGCAGATCGAACTTTTGGCCCGGTTTGTACCGGACGAGTTGTGGTGCGCCGATCTCGTCTTTTCCAGGGGAGAGCATGGTTCCCATGAACTCGTTGGCGCGGTCGAGCACGCATTTGACCACGTCGACGTCGACGGGGAGTCCCGCGCTCCAGGACGTCCTCGATGTATCCTTCGCCGTGCGTCCGTACTTTGTCGTCATGGAGGGTTTGAAAAGACCGTCGGCGGCGTCGAGAAGGGCCTCGATCTCGCGCTTGCTGATGAAGTCGTGGATGTATATCACCAGCGGGTCCGTCGAGACGATTTGCGTCCGGTACGGCTGGACGAGGCATTCGAACGGCTGGGCGGTCGCGTTTTCGCTCGTGGGGAGTGAGGAAGAGGAGGAAGAGAGGTCGCTCGCGGGCCAGTAGCTTTGGAGGTTGCGGTGGAAGGAGTCGAGGTTGATCGTTGCGATGTCGCGGAGTTGCGGGGATGTTACGGCGAGGATGGCGATGGCGACGCCAGCGGAGAAGCTGGTTGCCTTGCTGACCCAACTGGTCATATTTGCTGAGGATTTATTCACGAGTGAAGATCGAGTTTTCCGTGCTTGAATCTCAATTCGAAACGTCGGTGATGAAGGACGGCAGGTCAAACTCGCGTTTTATATTCCTCTTGCCCCCGGGGAAGCAAGGCCCTATTTCTGCAGAGCAATTGATCAATCCAAGCCCTGGATTTGAAGGTAGAATCGGCAGAAGGATAAGCGAGCGAACACTCTGTCTGGAGAAGCAGGAGAGCGCCGGGTTCTGTTGCAATCTCAATCCACGGTAGGATATCAACCAGTTAAGAGGTAAGAGAAACTCTGCTTTGCGTAATACCAAAGAGTCTCACCATCCAAGGCCAGCCTGGCCCGCTCCCTGTTTCCAAATTTTCAGATCAGTCGATAATCGCACCTCTCATCGTGTGCGCTTCATTAATATCCCGGGCCTGCCCACCTCTTGCGGATCGCCCTGTGGTAGCGTGTCATGTAGAATAGATTGAATGATCCCGGTTGTACCTTGACTCGAGAGCAGCGCTGGGTTGAGCAGAACACTAAACATTATCCGGACTCCCCACCCTCTCGGTTTCTTTTCATTCGTCCCAATCAAGGTGCTTCCGCGGCTCCTTTCGGCGTTGTCGAAAATGGACCTCGTTCTGTGGTGAGCCCATGATGCTTTTTTTCCTAGGGTAGTCTGGGATGGTCATCAATCGCAGGATGTGAGTAGTGAAAGTTCATTGCGCCGTTGACGGGATCATCGATGGGCCAAGTCTCTTGGCTTCCAAGGGGGTTTCGCCGAACGGAACATTGAATCTTTTGAACAACTGTGGTATTTGCTATGGCTGCCCTGCTGAGAATATCTCATCTTTCTTCCCTGCGCATAATATACAGACCAAAAAGAAAAAAGAAAAAAAAAGCAAAGAAAACAGCCCATAAACTTCTTGACAGAGCATCCCTATCCAAGCACAACTGCCTTGTGCTAACCAAACCTCGATACACTTTTGGCAAACGGAACCACATGGTTCGACTTGTCCGTCCCATAATGTACAGCATTACCCGTCCTGCCGCTGCCGGGAGGGTTATGCGTCCATGTTTCACTCTCACCTCCTCTGGAGGTTGGTCAAGAAAAAAGAATCATCGAACGCATGTTACCGACCGACCTGGCTCCACCTTGCGCACCGGTTCCAACGCCGGGAATCGCAAGCTGCGGCGCCCAAAACTTGTTCCCAATAGCCCATCCCAAAATACCACGAAAAAAAGAAAAAAAAGTGAAGCAATCGGCTTCTCGGAAACTATCCCAGGGAAGACGGCGACTTCCTTTGCGGGGAGAATTAACCGCCGCGTAATAGTGCTGCCACGCCAGGTGCACAGGGCAGGCGGTCTTAGACAAGACTCTGTCTCTGTCGCTTGCGACCGCTGACTGCCTGGGGGTGTAGCTTCTCGCTCCTTTCGCGCTTGAGTTTCTCGTCCAATACGCGAGCTGCGATGCAAGAATTTTGCATTAGCCAGTGTGTTTCCCACTCCAAGAAAAAGAAAAGGAAAAAGGAAAGGAGGGAAAAAAAACTCACTGAGAACATCGTATCCAAACTGCGGAAACTCCAAGCACAACGCCTTGAACTCGTCCTCCGCCTCCGACCGCAACGTATGCGACCTCGTCGCCCAAAAATTCGCAATCGGCGCCCGTATGGCCGCGTCGTCCGGGCTCGTGTACCCGTACACGTACCTCGCGTACGCGATCTCCCCCTTGGCCGTCGAGTTGACGCAGTGGATCTTGGACGTCGCCAGCTGCTTGAGCGCCGGCACGTCGAACTTGTCCGCGAGCGTGTAGACGCGCGCGTGCCGGAGGAGCTGGCTGCCGTCGTCGTCCACGGCGGGGAGGGACGGGTCTTCTTCTAGGATGCGTTGGCCGGGGATCTTCTTGGGGAAGTAGTCGCCTGTGTAGAGGAATTCGAGGAAGGATCCGATGGCTTCGACGTTTTCGTCTGCGAGGTCGATTTGGCGGGGCTGTTGAGTGGGAAAGGTTTAGCATGTGCGCTTTAGCTGGGGTGAGAGGAGGAGGGGTTCGCTTGGGAGGGGTGGACAGGCATTGCGCATTGGAAGCGCAAGGCAGTGAAAGAAAATTGAGAGGAGAAGGAGGGAAACCGTAAGTACGTACACTGTCATCCTCGGTGAACGCGGCGCACGCCTCCTTGAAGAATGGGCTCTTGACTAGCAGAGCCTGGTGCGCCGTCAGAATCGCCTCATGACCATCGCTACCAACCAGCAGCGTGACCACGGGGCTCATCAGGTAGCTCATGAACGACGTCCTCTGCTCCGCCAGAGCTTCGTTGGCGAAAGGGAGCTCGTTCGAGGCCGTCGCGTTGCCAACCTCGGTGCTCTCGTGGACTTCGGCCATTTCGGTGTCTCCCCCCGTCGAAGCTACCTCCTGAGCGGGCGTGGACTCGAATTCTTCAGACATGGTCTGCGACGGATGCTGGACGCAGAAAATGGGAATATGCTATGCGCGGAAATGGGGATTCGAGCTAGACTACCGAAGTTTCTAGTGGTTCGATTCAAGAGTTTCGTTTTCGAGTTACTTTTTTTTGGCAGTTAGTCAAGCTGGGGAGAAGCGCAAATGTGGAAAAGAGAGGCGTAGGCGGCTTAGAAATTGTACAAATTAGGAAACTGAGGTAAGGAACGGCTTTGATGGGAAAGAAAATTCCAATGCGACGCGCGCGCCTGGTTGATATGATTGTATCGATTGAAAAAACGATTGGAGATGGAAACTAGACAGGAAATAGGAAAGAGGTGATGGTGGGGAGGAGGAGCTAGGAAGAGCTCAGTCGCAACCTGCAAGCAACGAAGCAGGTTTCAAGTCGCATGACAGCTCCCGAGGTACCAGGGGCAACGGGCTGTGGAGGTGACAAAATGCAGCTGCCATCAGCTGGCCACCATTGTGGGAAGGAGATTCGACATCACTTAATAAGGGAATGGCGCAGTAATAAGTGTAAGTATTATTACTGCTGTTGGGTTGATTGAACATGGGATATCCATGGCACGAAGTAAACTCCCCGAATTATCGACGACTGGAGCCCCATCGCCTCAATAGCTCCTCCCTCTTCTCACTCCTCACCTTCACATTCTTAGGATCCACCCCATCCACCTGCGTCTTCAACTTCTCAATCTCCTGCTCCAAAACCCCAATCGACGCCTCAATCTCCTCATCCACGAGCTTCACCCGCCCGTACGGGCTATCAGCAAGCACGCAATCCCTCAGCAGCGTCACAGCCCTCTTCGCATCCGCCAGATGCATCGCCGCAGCCTCCTCAAACCCCTGCTGCGCGCTCGCCGCAACGTCATCCGCCTTGGCGCTCCTCTCGGCGAGCACGTTCGACAGCGCGGCGACCTGCTCCCTGGGTCCGCCGCCGTCGGGTAGCGAGACGGAGAGCATGCGCATGAGGGTTTCGATGGGCTGCTCGTCCGCGACCGTGGTGGAGGAGCGCCGGCGACGGAGGACTAGACCGCCCGTGTTGGAGCGCGAGCGCGTGCGAACAGGGGAGCCGTGGTTGGAGGATTTGCGGCGGCGGCGGCGGGTAGGCGAGCGGTTGTTTTCTTCGTTGCGCTTGCGGGGTTTGGGGACGGGGTTGCTTAGTTCTGCTCTAGCTGTGCTTACGACTATTGCCGTCGCTTCTTGGTGGGACCGGTAGGTCTCGACGCGGGACAAGAGGGCGTTTGTATGATCTAGCAGGTAATCGAGGCAGCCCTGGATCTAAAGATAGACAGTTAGACGAAGATTAGATATGCGAGGGGAAGCGAGACAGGAGCCTACATAGTCCACGGCGATCGACGCATGGTCGAGAGCCTGGGTAGTCTTGGCTGTAATCTTTCGCATCGCGGGACGCATGTACTGATTTTCGACCGACATCTGCACGACAGGGAGGATCTCCGCGTAGAGCGAATCCAGTTCCTCCTGGAGAGCCTTGACGTCTTCTCTCGACGCGGAGCTGGCGTCATCTTGACTGCGAGAGGCATTTGACAGTGCCTCGAGATACGTTCGATCTAACTTACAGCGCATCATTTCGACAGTGCACTTTATTAGTCTTGTGAAAACAAAAGGAAGAACAAAAAGAGGTTGTTAGTGTTGCTCTGCAATTTCATGGTGATATTGGCGAGTAAGGAAACATACTTCATGCACGTTTCCTGGAGTTTATCAATAGCGTCATCATTGCTATCGTCTGTTAGGTTGAACTCGTTGCTCAACTTCTCCAGGCTCCTGAGGAGCCTATCGTCCGACTCCAACAACGCGGTGACGCTCTGCTCCAAATCTTGAATCCTCGTATGATCCTGCTCCTCGAGCTCAGAGATCTTGATTTCAACTGACCTCGACAGTTCCTCGACCTAACCACAAGCGTTAATCGCCGCTCTAGCATTAGACATCGGATCAAAAAAAAATGAGAATGGGATACCCACGTGGACCTTGGCATTCCGAATCTCCAAAGCAAGCTTGTGCATGCGCACGGCATCAAAGTCGGACCTCGCAACTTCGTCCTTGATTCTCGACTTGGCAAATCTCGCCAGCGCCTCCTGTTGTTGTCGTAGCGTCTCGGTTTGCTTTGATATCGCTGCCGTCGAGCGATTCAATTCATCGATTGCCTTGCGAATCTCCGACTCATCTCGGTATGGTAGGCCAACCGTGCTCGAGTCCTGGGAGGCAGCGTTGAAGCTGTCGACAAACCCGGACTTTGTCAAGGCCGAATATCTAAAGGGGGTGTGAAAGAGTAAGTCATTTGTTATTGTAGAACGGAATTAGGGGGGGGAAATATGGACAAAAATTATAAAAAAAAAAAGAACAAAAAAGAAAGAAAAAGGAAAAGAAAGGTGGAAACAAGGTAACGTACAGAGCGAGTTCATCAGGTGTCAGAAGAGTCTCATGGCCGAGGTGAATAGTAGCCCATTCAGAGAGGGAGGTGTCGCCATCCTGGTAGTCCAAGGCAGCTTTCAACTCAGATCGATCAACATCGATCCCATAGTCCTTCAGGATGCGGCTGACGTTGTCCACATCCATAGTTTCTCCCCCAGTCTGCGTAGATCGCGGCTCGTTCATGGATAAAATGAGCAAAGGTGACTAGGAGTTTAGGAGTGGATACCGAGGGCGGATTAGATTGGTGACAACGACCTTTACACAAGGTTTCAAACCCAGTTTAAAATGCAAAAAATAAACACAGGGGGGAAAAAGCTAAAGCCGTAGGATGGAGTCGGTCTCTATGGTACTATTGTCCAGTCCGGAGGGATTGCGCGGGCCGAATGTGCAGTACGTTTGACAACAGCAGCTGGAGCTAAGAAACCACTCCAGACTCAGGTCTGGTTCGGTGTATGTTATGGCAACACAAAAACACAAAACATGTAACACCCCAGGGGTACTGCGACGGACGGGATTGCGCGCCTTGTGCTCCGAGGACAGGACGAGCCAGAGTGATAAGGCGTTTCTTCCAAGACCTCGTTGAGGCCAAACAACAAGGTCGTGTCGTCCCGTGTGGATGAAGAAACGTTGTGTAAAGTGTCACGGACCCGGGCAGGGGCCAGACGAACCACAGTTGAAGGCGTCAGCTTTGGGCGAGGAGAGTTCGAAGTAGAGAGGTCGGGTAGAGGTGCCGAGCCGTGAGACAAGAAGCGGATCTAATGTGGTCCCTGTGAAGCTCTCGGGTTCGTATTATGAATTGTTCTTGTGTCAACTGAATGAAATGGACAGATCCATGGGGTTGGTTGCGAACAATCGTGAGTCGTGAGAGGTAATGGGATGATTGAATTAGGCTTGGGATTTGATCAAAAAGTAACTTTGAACAAGAGTGAGAGAGACCCGGTATTACCAACTGCCACCAACTGGTTCGACGGTGAACCCATCCCATCACCAACATCGTCAGTCCAACTTCACCATCCAGATTCCGGCTTGCAGCTCCTGTTCGTATCGTCAGGCGGCAATGTATCCTACAATTCTGCAAAATTCCGATGGACCAGTATCTAAATTTATCTCGTCCTGGTGTCTTAGTGTAGGAGCATAAGGTGTACTCAGTCGAGGACGTGGCTGGAGTCCACGTCGGCCGTGTTGTCCCTGCAGCTCCGTCCGGCTTGAAGCGTTTGCACACTTGACTTCGTCGTATACCCGTTCCTTGGCTCGGCCGCAGGTGCTTCTTCTCCCGACAATGCTCTCTAGAGATTAATGTACGAGATAAAGAATGAAACTCTGGAAATAGTAAGGCTCTGTATGACAGCGACCTCCTGAACACCCAGGCAACTCTATGCCCCTTGCCTCGGGGTTTCTGGCATCAATTGATCTTTCCCAGCAACTTTTTATCGTTAAGTTGGCGGAAAGACGGACAGGAATGCCTTCTAGAACTGACATCATAGGCCCTTGCGGTTGATCACAGCGTCGTATCTGTCCACAAATGCCATCATCCTTCCATTCTACCCTTCATATGTCAGATCCCCAGAACCTCACCACGAACCGGCCTGAACAATTGATATCAGATGGATCCCAAAACCTCTATCCATGGCTAGCATTCCCACTTTCTTCGTCTTCTAGAGTAGGGCAGGGGCTATTGAACTCCAGATATCCCGGAGCATGGGACTAAGTCGTCTCGTGTTTGCCCTGGGCAATCCTGCCCCTTCTTCCTATCATCCCGCCGTTTTCCCCGGACCATCTCCGCCGGCCACATGCATACATCCTTCGCTTCGCGTCCACTCTTTTTAAGTGTGGATATGTCAATGGCTCGGGATACACTATGTGGAAAAACCTGCCATTGTCCGCCTCAGATCTGTCAATTGGAGCTGGATAACTCCGGCCTTGGCCCTGCTCCTCTTGCATTTGTTCGTCGACGTAGGTTTGAACAGATGGCAGATGTTTCCATCCTTCTTTCTGATGCCTGAATTATGTTCACTTCCGACCACTTACAAACAGATCCCTTTGGCTTTCATGCCATGCCAAGAAGAATGAAATCCTCTTCTAATATTATTGTGATATGTCCCTCTTCTTATTGCCTTCTCACTGAGACTGCTTGCGACACCATTCATTACATGTGTAACTCTAACCTTGTGATCACCATGTCGACCTCCTCCAGAGAGCTTTTCATGCTGGAGCAATGAACAGTACCAGAGCTCGGCTCCTCTATTTCTATAGACCAAAACAGGCATTCATCCTATTCTTCCATCTAGAGCTGTCAATGAGAGTCCGAGTTCGAAACTCTCTGAGACTGGCAAAATGGACGACAGGGGGGACATTCCACCTCGACCTTCGGGCCGCCTTCTCGACGTCCTCGGTCAATTGGGTCACCTTCTAAGACACCTCTCCCGCGCCCCCGGTAACCCCGCTGGCACCACCTTACAAACACTCTTCCTCGCCAGATACCCTCGCCAACCACCCCTGGACGTTGGAGACAGGTTCGAGGCTACCACTTGGTGGAAGAGAGCCGCAAGGTTTCTTCTATCGAGGGTGGTATTCGTCTCTTCTGTCATCGTGATGTACTTGGCCTGCGAGGTCGTCGTCTGGGGTCTGAACATTGCGTTGAGCCACATCCATGCAGAGTATCTCGCCTCAATTGTCGGGATGTTGATAGTCTTGTGTCTCATGGCAACAATACGCAGACTCTGGCCTCCCATTGACGACCTTTACCACAGGAATATCAAGTCTAGGGTGAGCCAACTGACCCCCCTTTTCCTCCTGTGGAGAAATAGGTCTGATCTATCAACAACTTGATAGTCTGGGAAGCAACTCTTCTGACTGATTCTAACTTCCATTTCTGTCCAGGTCGACTTCATAAATCAGAATCTCGGTCTTGCCTTCCCCATTCCCCTAGTGATGATGAGCGATAAGGAGCGCCTCAGCGGAGCGACTGCTGGTCGAGTCATTGGAACCTTCTGTGAGTAGAGAAAGGCATAAAAACCCACCGACTCTTTCTAGTTTCTTGCCTACTTCATCCTCTCTCCATCCCTCCTCATTTTAGTTGGCTTTTTTTCTCAATATTATTCTTTACTTTCCTTCGTTTTTCTTGCCTGCGCTTTTGCTTTACCCACGATCCCCGTTCTTCGGGATCCATCTTGCTTATTCTTGCTTCAACATTGCTTTACTTTCTAAATATATCTAACCAGTCACATGGTTAGTCGTTACCGCCCTGATCTTTTGGGGTTTAATTTTGTTCTTGACTTCGACAATCCTAGCTGCGGCGTTTCGGCGGCCTTGGCGAAACGACAGGAGGAGACGTTCTGTCCAGCCAGAGGCTCCTGGTTCCGTCCCGCTACCCGAACTTGGTGTCGGTGTAGCTGGACAGAGCCAGGGAAGTCACCTAGATAAAGAAAGCCCGCGGCTCAACCTCGCCCGAGACCTCGTCCGGGTCGACGGCGGGGCGTTGAACAGGGCGGCCGGCGCTCCAACGACATCACCGAACGAATCAACTACGCCGAACGCCGAGAGACAAGTGCACTTCTGGTACAGCGTCATGCTGAGTGGGCTCTGCCTACTTGGCATCGGGATTCCAGTGTCCGTAGCTGCAAAGGACGACCGCGTCTTGGACGTTTGCGCTCTCTGGCTCACTTGGATGGTGGCCGTTAAGGTGCAGTACGTTATCAAAACTCTTCGGGTGCAGAAGCTACCGCCGGCCATATGGTCAGCGCTGGCTACCGTTGCCAACCCTGTTCTGGTGTCGGCAGCCATCATGATGTTATATACACATGCCAAAGCCGCCGCCCAAGGGCGCAGCCTCGACCAAGTTCTCACCACCTTCAGCAGCAGCACTACACTTTCGCAAGTCTGGTCTTCTGCCTTGCGTGGAGAAAATAATTCCAACGGCGATTTCCACAATTGGTTTGGCGCAGGAGACGCTGCTATATCCCTCCTCGAGAGCGGAATTATCGTGTGGGGTTTCAAACTCTACGAATGTCGCGGACAACTGTGCAGTCGCAGGGGCCTGGCGGTCGTTCTTATCTCCACCCTCTTGGCGGGCTTAAGCGCCATTCTTTCGGTCTTGCTTGCTCGGGCAATTGGGCTTGCTTCGCCCGTGGCTTTGGCATTCGCTTCTCGGAGCTCGACTCTGGCGCTAGCGAGGCCCTCGACAGCTGCATTAGGAGGTAGCATTGTCGTCAATGCCGGGCTCGTGGTAGGCAACGGTATCATAGGGCAGCTCGTGTCCCCCTACTTACTCCATGCATTTCGGGTTCCGGACCAACCAACGGACGCGGGGGACAGCGACGACACTGGTGACAACAATGCTGATGGCGATGCAGATAAGATGGTTAGCAGGCAGAGGGGCCACCAGGACTCGGCTGTTGACATAGCCGTGGGCACGACGATCGGCATCAACGGCGCCGCGATGGGTGTTTCGTACTTGTACGAGCGTCAAAGTCGAGTAGCTCCGTATGCGGCGCTTTCTATGACGGCATTTGGTGTTGCGACGACCATGTTAGCGGTAATAGGACCGTCCAGTGGCCTGCTGCAGACACTTGCGATGGGGGCTGTCTGAGAGAAATGCATTGGTTGGGGGATGCCTGGGAAGGAGTACTTTGGACTAAAAGGAGTTATTGCCTTGGACGAGGGCTCATGAATAGACAGAGGACATAGACACAAAAATTTGGCGGTGGTTTGGCTCCAAAAAGAGCTATTGAATCGATTTCTTGCATTGGGAAACTGTGGAATTGCATGGGCGACGACCAGTTGACCAGTCACAGTGAACAACCACGGTGAACTGAGAAAACGTGATTTCTGTTTGGCATTATACTGTTTTTTTTTTTCTTTTTTTTTCTTTTTTTGCTTGTTGGGGGTTTTTACTTGAGAATCAGCGTTCACCTGCTCAACTTTACCAGACTGGCTCTGATAATCTCGAAAAACTGCTCGAGGAGCAGTTTCACGGATGCTAAAGTCGACTTTTCCGTTCGTAAAACGCACATTACTTGTTAGACGTACAATCCTAACCCAACCTAAAGATACGTTAGCATTGTCCATTGTCTAAGAATCGAAAAGAGATGGAGAAACTCGAATGTAGATTCACTTACCTCTCGATCAAATGCAGACCGCTCGCCGTCTCAACAACGTCGCTCAGCTCTCCAACGTTAAGGGCGAAGGCCGCATCCTCAAACTCCTTCTGCATGACTCCCCTCCCAAAGATGCCCAAATCGCCCCATTTATGAGCACTATTGCAATCCGACTCTTGCTTGGCGAGCTCGCTTAGTGATTTCCCAGCGCGGATCTGGTCGCGATAACCCTCGATGATCTCCCTGGCTTGCTCCTTGGTGCGCTCGATACGGGGCTAATAGTAGGGGGGGCATTTGTGGTCAGCAATGTGTACTTTTTGGGTCTCTCGATTCGCAAACGAGGATTTCGCGTGTGTCTCCGTGTGTGTGCGTGTATGCGGGGTGGGAGGGAACAACTAACCTCCTTCCAGCTGGAAGGGTTGCGGCTCTCTCTGTGCTTGACCAAAAGGTGGGCGGCCCAGATGCTCCCCTCGGGAACCTGGACGCCCTGGGGCTTGACGTAACCCCGCGCGTTCGGGCTGTGATGGTTCGCCATGTAGTACTTGAGCTTCTCGGTGTCGGTGCCCTCGGGGGGTTCCCAGCGCGAAATGGTCTCGACTGTGTTGAAGTAGTAAGGAAGGTTCTTGCTGTTGCTGTGGCGGACTTCCCAGTTGGGAGGGAGACCGGTCTCGGGCTGGGAAGGCGGGTTAGACACTAGATTTGTTTTTGTATGAATGTGTACCATGGCTTATCCGAGACCCTTGCGATGGTGTGGCTGCACAAAGGGCATCTTCATGAGGGTGGACAGAGAGAGAGGCGCAGGATTGTATGGATGTGGGGTTGGGATGGACACTCACAGCCGACATTGTTTTTGGGTGATTTTGCAAGCCTTGTTGAGTTGAAGGAAAGAACTAAGCCGGAATGTGATGGAGGATCAGAGATGAGAATGTGTATGGGGAGGAGCAATCGTGGTTCTGAGGCTTGTGCAGCTTCGTCACAAAGGAGATGGAAGTTGGAAAATGGGGGTAGAGATCAATTGTGAGACGGAGAGGAGAGACAACAATGGAAAGTTGTGCCTGGTGCCTTGATTTTGAGACCCGGCGCGTGGGAAGTCCAAGTCGGGGGAAATGTCGAGGGGGCGGGGTAGTTGTGATGGTGACACCAATTATATCGCGTACATGGGATGTTTGGTGATTTAGTCCTGAGAATGCGAGATCAATCAGAAATCCTGGGGATGGATTCAATGGCCAGGTTTTTGCTTCCCTCCCTAGCAACGACGTGACGTGGGGCAAGGGAACGGCATCAATGGAGGTTGGGATCAAGGTCTGACGCTGCATTCCAGCTGTGTACATCGCTGATGATGGACAATACGTACTCTACGAAGTATTCTGGAAAATGGCACTAATCTATTTCAAGTGTTTCTGGCTTGGAGCTATGGTGGAGCCATCATGTCCTGGGGAATGAGGGATCAAGATGGGAACAATGATGTGAAGGGGAGAGCCAAGGAAGAGGCCCGCTGCAGGTCATCACCAGACCACGCCGCTCTTGCTCTTGGCCGTTCTGAAGGAGCCGTCTGCATTCCATAGCACACTGCATACATATCGACAGGCTGGAGCGATGAAACATGGTGACGTGGGGGAGGGGGAGGGGGAGGGGTGCTGGAGGAGGTGTATTTTGGCTGAACCCTGCAGATCCTAGTTCGCCTGTCAGCGCTAATTCGGGAGGCATTGAACATGATTCTGGCCAGGTCTACGAAGCGCTACTTCATGCTTGGTGATAAGTGCGCTCATTGATGAAGTCCACGATACAAGGACAACCCGGGGCAGGTCAATCCGTTTCCAGTTCTCTGGTAATGGGTTAAACTATTATTATCGCTGACGGGACGGCATTGATCTCAGTGCTCTTTCTGAGAATAAGACCGGCGCAATGCTTCAACACCTTCTGTAAAGTTGACCTCTCCTCTCAGACTCACAATTCATCTGTATTGCAGTTATTCCACGCGGCAAATCCCGATGATATCGTAGATGTGATCTTAAATTTGTCATATTTTTCAATGAGTTTCTAGCTTCTACTACGTACGTACGACTCCCCTCAATGTTTCCCGATTGTATTCATCGCGTCCGAGTGTACTTCGTAATTGGGA
>JUDQ01000049.1:21203-101093 GCA_000812075.1 Scedosporium aurantiacum
TGCTCCTAGATCAAGAGGACAGGAATGGGATGATGCCGTCGGGGCTGAATGGTGACAAAAAAAAAGAAACGCCAGTTCTTCAGGAATGTTGCCCTCAAGCCCGGAAACGAATAAGATGCTCCGCGGGCCTGAGAAACCTGAGAACCCGAGGGAAAAAAGGACGAAGATCTTCAAAACAAGAAGCAAGGGAGAAATAAGGGGATCAGCTATTCGCGACGCCGTACACGACTCAGGTTTTCCGTTCGGAGGCGCTACGGGGTGGCTTCGGTCTCGTATATAAGTTGGTTTTTTTGCGTTTCGTGTGGAGCGTTTAATCTCTCTTCGTTTGCATCTTCTCTTTGCTTTTACGGTTGTTCATGAAACATCGGACTCGAGGAGGAGCTTTTACTTTACACCTTTTTGTAAAAAGAGTAGTAAAAAGGTACGGGACTGCGTCTGGGTCAGCCACACTAGTGGTTTCTACATGGAGCAACTATTAAATGCAAGGTTTTGAGACATCTCACTCGAATGGCAGCATGTCCCCATCATCTGACAAGAGGCCGAGGACGAAGTGGGAAGGAGAGGCAAGGAAAAGGGAAGAACGACTATGGATGGTAAGACGGGCTGGGGGAACGAGGATGGGGGACCGCGGGACTTCTCGTCTCTCTCTCTCTCCCTGGATTGGGATTGACGCAAGAGGGGGAGGAGCCCGGGTTGGAGGGGTTCATCAGGCAGAGACATAGTTGGACTTGACTTGGGGGGAATTTTCGAGCTTGGAATTTTGGTCGGGAAGGGCGTTTTTGAATTTCAATCCTACAGGTTCTATTCGCCATGGCTGGGCACGACATGGCATGGCATGGCATGCAAGTGCAGAAAGAGTACGAAGTAAAAGAGTCCAGTGATAGGTTAGGTTTACAACACCCAGTTGGGCAACGCGCGGAGAGTGTCTGTGTCGTCGTCGCCGGCGGAGAATTCTCGAGATGGGAGAATAAGAGGAAGGTAGGCCAGCCAGAAAGAATACAAAAATAATAGAGGAATTAAGAAAAAAGAGAGTCGCTACCTGAAAGAGGGGCCTTGGCAGACTTGGCTGGGAGGGGAGCGTCAATACTTTTTCGTATGCATCGAGAGGTTCGTCCAGAATTGGAAGAAGTCAATCAGAAGTTTCCTATCACCTGCAGCGGTACGAGGTAAGCTTCGAGTTGACCAATGGAGAGAGTGGTTACTGCCGGAGTGTGGCGGGAGCATGGAATGGAGATGGAATTGGGGGAATGGTACCCTGACACCCTCCATAAGGCTGGGAAGGGATGTATCAGTGCTCATGTGGTCACCCAATCCCAAGCAGACTGCTGCGCCGAATCCCGTCGTCCATCCGCGTGGACCGCCGCGTGAGTAGTCAAGGTGGGTGGGAGCACTGGGAGGGTGGTATTTGGGATTCGGGAGTTCGAAGTAGGTTGGGATGGTACGAAGTTCGATGTTGACGGGAAAGGATACGGGCTCTCCGCCGACTCAAATCCCAATGCTCATCTTGGACCCTTCTGGATTGCTCTTTGAAGATTCACGACTCGGGGAAAATCTTGCCCTTGTTAGGCAAGATTGGTTGCAGCATTGGCAGCATCTCGGCACGCCATGTGTTACCAAGGTTCACGGACATCAGTGTAATTATGTACGGAGTAGCAATTACGTTTTACAGTTGAAACTTTACAAAAACTGCAAAACTGTGTAAGAATTATATTTGGAGTTAAACTTCCCAGCAAATTCATTATACCCGTATCTTCAACAGAGGCTGGGCTTTGGCGGGTGAGATTGAGGGACTATGGTATTGTGAGAATCTCGCGGGTTGGGTGCTGGATAAAGCCTTTGTCTACCACTCCTCGGCCTGCACACAGAAGAGGTGAAAAGGAAAGAAAAATGCGGAAAAAAAAAATCGATTGCTCTTTTTGGGGACATGGAGCTCCCCTCACTATTATGGGGAACGGCTCTGAATAGTCTCCAGGCTGCTTGAGCGGACCACCGCCCACTATCGTTTTCGCAGACCCATCTCAGCTCAAGAAGGAATGGTCCCAGAGGGGCGGGTCGGTGGAGACTTTCTTGATAATGCCATCAACACTTGATGTTTACCTTCGCTCAATCGATGCGCCTGTCAACGTGTCGGATAGGGATAGTCAATGGGAACGAGTCGATTATAGTGTAGACCTTCGAGAGAGAAATATCACCTACAACTCTCGGAGGCTAGCTGGCCACTCGGCGGAAGGCGCACGATGACGCACTGGCAAAGAATGAGCACTCTAAAAGGCTGGGAGAATCAGGCCTGGACGGCAGTTCGATGGCACAATCTCACTGGATAACTTAGTCTCCCCTCCACCGGCTTGGCTCCTGCAAACATCAACCTACTCAGAGTGGGTATGTTGCCAGATTTGGGACCAACTGTGGGACGTGCTCAGCGACTCAGTGCTTCATCAATCATTGATCAATCAATGTATGCAGTTAGCCAGACAGGCTGAAAACAACCAATAGTTCATTTCCGGCGGGGGGAAACGCCGAAAATAATAACTCGCGATACATGGCCACCAAGATATTTCTAAGCCTCGGATGCCATGCACATGGCTGAAAAGTTACGAATCGAAGGAAATGCCCTCACTGAGCTCCGGGCTCGCGGGAAGGAAACAAAATCGTCAGGTTGCGGCGGGGCTAGCTTGTTAGTCGGAGACGGAATACGTTTTGATGCTTAATGGATGCAGTCTGCGCAATTGATGCGAAGCGTACGAAGTACATCGTCTCGTCATTGACCTCTAGCATACAATATCCAACTGGGTCTTCACAAAGCCAAGCTAAATCCAATTTAGTGAGCGCTGATGACCCTTTCTAACTCGTCGGGATCCTTGACAACAGTCGTGAGATTTTGCGATCCGGTCGCCGTGATGATTAGGTTGTCCTCGATTCTATTTTCCAAACATGTTAGCCTCTTAACTGTTCTCCTGATGGATGAACGATGAGTGGAGGGAACAATGGCACATACCGGACACCACCAACATCCCAGTACCTCTCCAGCACCGACTCGTCGATAAACTGCGCGTGCGTGGGATCCTTCAAATAAGGCTCGATGATGAAGTTGCAAAAGTAAATCTACCCAAAGTCAGCCCAGCTCACAATCCCTTCATGTCAAGGATACTTTTGTTAAGCGCACGCACCCCTGGTTCAACAGTGATGACCGATCCCGCCGGAAGTCGTCCGCGGACGCGAAGATACCTAAACATGGTATCCTTGTCGGCATAGTTCGGGTTGCCACCCGTATCGTGCGTGTCCATGCCGAGGTAGTGGCCTAGGCCGTGAGGGAAGAAGGCGACGCTGGTCCTGTTCTGAAGGATGGTCTCCTTGGTTCCCTTGAGGATGCCCAGAGCGAGGAGGCCCTCGACGGCGACCTCGTGGGCACGGTAGTGCACGTCGTCCCAGAGAACGCCGTCCTTAAGCATGGCGATTGACTCCTCTTGCATCCTCAATACGATATCGTAGATTTCGCGAGATTCTTTGGAGAACTTTCCGGAAATCGGGAATGTCCGCGTCTGCGATGCGAAATCAATGTCAGCCATGAAACTACAGAGAGAGAAGAATGACGGATCATCGGGATTAGGAAAGTTGTTGCTCAACGTACAATATCAGAGGCATAGCAGTTCCATTCGGCTCCGGCGTCCAGAAGAAGATTGAGCTTCCCCTTCAACGGCATATCGTTTCGCACATAGTGGAGGGTCGCCGCAGCTCGCCCCGACGCAACAATGGAGCTGTACGCCTGGTTCTTCGCACCCTGCGATACACTGGCCCCCAAAAACACCGCCTCAAGTTCCTGCTCGTTCTGGGCGTTCCTGACCCTCTCGAGCACGAGCTTGTGGGCCACCGCGGAAATGTTGTTGGCCTTTTGCATGAGCGCAAGCTCGTAGTCGTCCTTAACGACACGGCAGACCTCAATGGCCTCCCTAAGAAGGCTAAAGTTCTTCTCATCGAAACCGAGGAAGGTGATGTGTTCCGAGACTTGGTCGGCGATCGCGTAGACGGTGCTCTTGGAAGCTTCGCAGCTGCCTAGGTGGGCGAGAGTGGGGTTCACATCCGTGGTGAACTTGACCTCGTCGACATCGTATTGCTCGAGAGCTTCGGCTGGGCTTAGAGGGAGACCGGACCAGATGACGTCTTCGGGATCGATGGGCGGGATGAAGAGGGTGGATCGGTCGGCGGCGATGTCATATACGAAGTAGCAGTTCTCGAGTTGGCAGCCTGTCAGGTAATAGAAGAAGCGACGCTGCCTTAGAAATTTTTGTTGGGTCAGTATGTCAGCAATCAAGGGGAGGAGCTCCCAAAAGCGAGAGATGGCGTAACAGGACCGCGTCTTCTATGCATCGGGGGTAGGCAAATCAATTCGAGAGAGGGAAATAAACTGCTTACCGAAATGGCTCTGGTGAATCGCTATCCTCGAGCAGCTTCATCTTACGACCCTCGACGTACAGCACGCCTGTGGCGTCGGGGACCTTGCCGCGAATGTGGTCGACTACGCGTCGAGCATGGGCCTTGGCGGGGTACTTGCCCTGGAGGATAGTATCGACAGACATGGTGGATATGGAGCGCCGAAAGCTCGTGCGAAGCTGTGACGAGACGCGTGGCGGGGGTCGAAGTCGAGAGGGCGGAACAATAGAAAGATGGCGGGGTCTGACGACGGGCGCAAAGCAGGTGACCGGAGCAGTGTTCAGGGACGTGATGGAAGGGCGGCAGCAAGCTATGGATCGGCTGGTCGACCTTAAGACGATTCGACTCGCTGTTGGGAAGTTGATGATGCAGGTCATGGGAACCAGCCAGAAATTTGGCGGGGGGAGGAGGGTGGGATGGACATGCGTTACGGGAAAAGAGGTTGAAGGGAGAGGTAGAGGTCACTGGTGGGTGGAAAGTGGGGAGCTAAAGCACGGCGATGGCTTGCGTCGGGATGAGCGGCCAGTGCCGGTGACGTTTTTTCTGTGAGAGTGATGGGTTTCCGCGTCGATGGTACTTGCCAAAAAGCGCAGCGCCAAGGCGGGGCCGATATCATCAACAATGTGAATCGAAGGACCTTTTGTCTCTGTTTCCAAACTTCCTTCCAATCTTGATGTCATGGCGTGGGCCATTTCACATTCAAATGTTCAACGCAATGTATCCATGTTGCTTTGTCAGCGAGTCCATGTCACTGTCAATTGTTCCGTTTTTCAAATTTGAGGACGGTCAAATAAATTTGCCTGTGAGGGTTCGGCGACCTTCTGAAAATGGAGTTTCTAACATTTCGTGAAGCCCTCGCCAAGCTAGGCGTCGGGTCGTGTCCCCTCTAGCGACGACCTTGTCTCCAACCTGTCTCCAACTCCTCAACTCCTCGCCTTGAAGCCTAACAACGATCTCTCTCCCTGATCCCGATCCGATCCTGGTCCAGGTTGGTCACACTGCAGATATGAGTCGCACAAGAAGATTACTTCAGTGTTGCTTCCAGGCGGGTTAAACCTTACAAGCCCGGCGAGGAGGCACTGCAGCATTGTGTGAGTGTCGTGAGTGTGGACAACCCGGTCACCAACCTCAAATGATCATTTACTGCCCGCCATTGCCAATTGCCATTGCTGGTCTGGGATCTATTGGACACCATCGTCTCGCGGGGGAGGGGGAAGGGGGCTCATTGCCAGCGCCGAGCATCTGCAGCAATCCCCAAGCCCCAAATGCATGCCCCCTTCCGAGGGTTTGTCCAATTGTTACGGCTTTCTCCAGATGCAGTTGGATCTGCAGTTGGTGTTGGTTCTGAGCGCATGAGGCCAAGTACGCGTCGCGGGTACGAATCTGCGAAGTAGACGCATGTGGCTTGGTCACAACGCTGGTCATGTTGGTTTCTTATATTATTACCAGTTCTTCTTTTTTTTTCCCTTTTTGGCTTCTGCTGTTGTTGTTGGTCCCTTCTGGCCCTGACCCCCGTGGCTCTGCTCCCACTGCCCGCTTTTATCTGGGTGCCTGCAGGCAGGTCTGGCTTCGTACTTCCCGCGTTGATTGATGCCTTGCCCACTCCATCTCAGAGCTTCTGTTAAGCGCCTATGCAGGCCATTGTCCAGTAGTAGCCTGGCCTGACGAACGTTCAATCAATACACATGCCGGGCGGTTTACACCCACCCCTCCCTTTATCAACTTCCACCGGTTCACAGAGCCTACGCTGTTCCAGTTCCGTACAACGTCACGTTTGAGAGTACCTGGCCTGAACCTCTGGAATCGGCGATTCAATGCGTAGGTCGCGAAACGGGCGTCTCGGTCTGCAGCGTGGATGGATGTACAAGCCACAACTCCGTAGACTCCCTCTCTCTCACGCTGTTGTAACGCCTCTTCCTCTTTATCCTGGTTGCCTGGCGCCAACAGCCCGGTCATTTGAGATGCTCTTATTGGTGATGCCTGATCCTGCCACCTTTTATAGGTTCAGCGATGGCGATTAGGTCTCCCAGTTCCGATAGACTGGGACCACGACTTTCTTAAAAGCACCTCCCATTCCCGGTCATTGGGACACTGCCCGTTCAAACACGGTGATTTGTTTTTCTGTCGTGCTTCGTGCTCTCATCACAAACAAACAATATTGCCAATTTAAGCTCGCTGCCCCTCTTCCTTTACCCATTTATTCCTTCCCTGTCCTTCTATTAACAGAGTTCAAGTGTCACTTGCAACGCCGTAATAATGAACAATTCCCCCGTATCAACGGATTCCCCTCCTTGGAGCGTCTCGCCGAGCATTCCCTCCATCTTGAACCATCTCTTCTCCGGCAGAAATGCCCCATTGGCTCATTTTGTGGAAGGCCCCTTTGCCACGAGATTATTGCAGATTTTCAGATGGATTTTCCGGTGGAAAAACATCGACATCCCGACCTGGACCGTTGCAATCGCCATCCTTGGCACCCTCCCCAACACCTTTCTCCGTCTCCAGAGCGTCCTCTATAACATCTACTGGTGGATAGCCAAATACTTCATTTCGTCCGTCTCCATCTCCGGCAATGACCAATTGAACAAGGACGTGATCAATTGGGTGGCTCACAACGTGCTCCCCAATCGCTGCGTCCGGACGCTGAACGCGAGGACCGAAGTCGTCCGGACCGACTATTGGAGGCCGGCCCCCAGCGAGAGGAACGACATTCGGCACGAAAACCGAGTTCCTGTTCGGTATCTCCCGTCGTTTGGGACCATCTGGTTCGTCCATGACGGCAGTGTTTTCCTGGTGAGCTGCCAGCCGGCGCTCAAGGGCGGGACGCGTCAACGAATCGTCCCACTTGAGTCTTCGGTGGCTCCTGAGGGCCACGAGCCGTTGCTGGTCATGCGTCTGGGAAGATCTGTCAAACCGCTGAAAAAGTTCCTCGACACCTGTCGAGACTTTGCGGAAGAGCAGCGCAGGGAGTACGTGACTATTCGAACGTCCAAGAAGAGCGCGTACACTGGGGAGATGTGTTGGGGCTCTGTCGTCTTGAGGCCGGTCCGGCAAATGGAGACGATTCATTTTGACGAGGAGGTGAAGAAGCGACTCTTGCGGGATATCTCTCATTATCTGGAGCCATCCACGCGACATTACTACGTTAAGAGAGGGATTCCTTACCGTAGAGGATATCTCCTCCACGGGCCTCCTGGCACTGGCAAGACGTCGCTTTCGCTTGCATTGGCAAGCTACTTCAAAATCGACCTGTATCTGTGCCACCTTCCAAGCGTGAGGGATGATGCCGCCCTCGAGGACCAGTTCACGAACTTGCCTCCCAAGTGCATCATCTTGCTCGAGGACATAGATACCGTGGGAGTGCAGCGGCGTCGCGGACTCGGCGGCGAAGAAGACAGTGATTCCGAAGACTCTGATGATGACCAAACCCGCCGCCCGACGAGGAGGAAGTCGAAATACAACTACTCATTCCATAGCCCCGGGTGTTCCCTAGCGGGCCTACTCAACGTCCTGGACGGCGTCGCGTCCCAAGAGGGCCGCATCGTCCTAATGACCTCCAACTTTGCCGATAAGCTCGACAAGGCCCTCGTCCGACCTGGGAGGATCGACCAGATGATTTTCCTCGGGCACATTTCGCACGGCAGCGCGGAGAAGATGTTCCTGAGGATGTACGCGCCTTCCGAGACGGATAACGGTGACCCCGGAATGCGCGACAAGAAGGCCAAGTACAGTGTTGAGGAGCTTGAGAAGCTCGCCTATGAATTCGGTGCTCAGATCCCAGAGGAGAAATTCACGCCGGCCCAAGTCCAAGGGTTTCTCCTCGGCCACAAAGGGGAGCCCGACGTTGCCGTGGCGGAGATTGGGGACTGGGTGACGGAGGAGATCAGGCTCATGGCGGAGGCCGAGGCTCTTGCTCAGGCGAGGGCGGAAAGGAAGCAGCGGAGGAAGGAGAGGCGGAGGCAGATGAAGGATCAACGCGCTGCTGCACGTCGGGACGAGGCGCTGGCTAGATATACGAAGGCCGAGGTGAACGGCGCTCGTCAAGGTGAACCTGCCGGGGATGTCAAGGTCAATGGAAACGGTTGCGTAGATGAGGAGCGCAAGGCGAGCCCTAATCAGGATGTGAATGGGAAGAACCAGGGGGTTGCTGAGGAGAAGGCTCGCCTGGAGGTGAGCAATGGGTCGGAAAAGCGAGAGAGAGAGGCTGAGAAGGAGAAGGGGATTGGGGAGAAAGTAAGAACATAAAGGTAATGGTGCATGGAACGAGATTGTTGTTACGTGGGGTTAATACATCTTTGGGGGTCAACGGAGTCTATCACTACTGGATATGAGTGGAGTGATTTCGAAGTAGCACTGCGGCGTTGAACGTGATATCTCATTCTGGGGAGCGGGTGCGTGGAGAAATATATCCTAGAAGCAGTAAACGAGATCAGTTACAGTCACCTCGATTTGAAAGAATATCACATTTCCTGCACTTTCTTCATCTAATACTGGAGCATCGTCTATTTTGAACAAGAGGCCGGCAGATTTTACAGCCTTTGCCCTTGCGCCATCTATCTCTGAGCCAAGTATATCCTAAGCCTGGGATACTTCTAAGGTCCCTAAAAGTCGCTATGATGGTTCAAGAGGACCGCCAGGGATTGTTGGTTGTGACTGCCAGCATGACGGTCTTGCAGGGGGCCGTTGCCACTGCAACGATGCTATGTCGATGGAGTCTTATGAAAGCGATGTCGTCCATCTTTACAGTCTTAATTCTCACCGTTGGTGATCGGTGTTTTCCTTCAGTCTTGATCTAGAACAGCACCTGAGGGGAACCCAAGCCAAGGAACTGGTGACTCTGTCGTTGGAATGACAGTTGATGATGGGAGATTACTGACATGCTCGACAGCGCGAAATGTCAGTTTGGTTATAGCCTGCCAGTCCCCTTGCCCCTCGCCCCTTCCTCAACCCTCCTCCTCACCAAGCAACTCACTCAAGTAACTCCTTCCTCGCCCAAATCCAAAAGATTCCTCGCGAGGCTCATAATATATAATAAGATAGCAAAATGTCACCGAAGCCAGCTGACGTAGTCGGTTGGCCACAGTAGCCGTTGCCTCCCCGCCGGGCGGGCTTGGGTTCGAATCCTACCGCGCCCAAGTTTCTCCAAGAACAGCGGCTGCTCGGTTGCCAGGGATCGAATCAAGAAATATCTCGGCTAATGGAGATCCCATCTGTGGCCCCAGGCCACAGAGGTCCAATCGGGAGGCGCAACACTACGGTAGGGAGGGAAGGGCCTGCAATTAAATTTTTTACTTTTTTTCATTAATTTTTATTTTATTTTATTAATACTATCGAAGACTTAGGAGGCTTGCTTCGGGAGAAACCTGGCTTTGATGCCGCTCATCATAGCCATGAAATAAACGGGCATCTGGTCCTCTGGAGGAATATCTACCTTGATATCGAACTCGTTAAAGAGAGCTGTAATGATCTTGGTGACTACCAGCTCAGCGAGTTGCCTTCCAGGACATGTCCGCGAACCACCTCCGTAGATCAAATTATATTTTTCCATGTCTCTGACGTTATCCCTTTCCAGCCAGCGCATGGGGAGAAACTCATCAGCATCTGGCCCGAATATGTCTACATTTCTGTGCAAGGAAGTGGGACAACAGCCGACCGTCGTCCCCGGAGGAAAGGAATAACCATGGACTCTGAGACCCTGAGCGGGAACTTTGCGTGGCAGAGACATGCCAATGACGGGAAATAAACGTTGTGCCTCTTTTATGCTGGCTTGAACGTAGGTGAGGTCAGTTCTAGCATCGTACCGTCTAGGGTTTTCCGCGCTTCTAATCTCCTCGACAACACGGCGGAGGCTCTCGGGATGCGAGCAGACCATTGAAACGACAGAGGTCAAGGTGGATGTCATGGTTTCGTGTCCTGCTCCAAAATTCGTAACCGTCATTCGCTTCAGATAATCTTCGTTAAACTCGGGTCGCGACTCGTGAAGGCTGATGAGATCTGCCAAGAGGTCCTGATGTGTCCTTGCAGATTCGCCCTTCGCGATTCGTGCTAGCCGTCGTTTCGTTTGTCTGTGAACTCCCTATATGATTATAAGTCTTAGCGAATGATCTACTACATGATGGAATTTCCCGACTCACTGTGAAGAAGGGCTTGAAGTTCTTCGGTGCCTGATAGGTAATTCCCCAGCAGACAGCAAAACCTCTCCCAACTGATTTCCAGAGGCATTCGAGGAGGACTATAAGGGGAAAGAGCCCGAAGACGCTCTTCTTCCTCCATCCGAGATAACTATGAGCACCAGAACCACCATTCGACTTCTGCTTCAATAAACCAGGTGACCAAGAGAGGACTACTGCACCGAGACATTCGACAGTGATGATGTGCATCCATTCCTTGAGGTCAACTGGGGCGGCACCTAGAGATCGAATCTGGGCAATGCTCTTGTCGATCACGCCATCGATGGCTGCCTCATAGCGCTTCAGATTGGAGATGTTATATAATGGACCTATCAGGCGTCTCTGCATGCGATACCGCTTGAGATCACGCTCAGACAGCAAATCCAAACTATCAGGGAAGCTGGGTTCTAGGCGCCAGTTCACCTGTGGTCTTGTCAAGGCGGTGGCCACTATACAAAGTACATATATTAGGGACTTGTTTTATCTCAGACTCCGAGTATAGATGTCTCACAGTAGAAATCCGATTTTTCAAAGTTACTTCCCGGACCTATGCGATATGTGTAAGTGGATTGAAGCACAGGCAGGTATTGCAAAAGAGCACACAACCATACTGTAAATATGTTTGAAAGCCTCTACCGAATCAAACCAAACCTCATTTGGCCCAACCCTCACGACGGGCCCATACCGTCGATGCAGAGTCTTGCCCAACTCACGCATCCGGCCATTTCGGGCGTGGTATGCATGCCAAAAATTGGTCAGTGCCGCCAGTCGCGGGCCTGGGATTCGGGCAAGAGGATGCGAGTAGAGCCGGTAAAGGCAATGTCCGACGAGGAGAGGGACACTGACATACAGACAGCCTAGTGCGAGAGCGCTGGCAGTGCGCTCGAGAAGTGATAGAAAATTAGACATGCTCCCATCGTGCCTTAAGGATTGATTGAGAAATTTGCTCTTGTTGATGTGAAGTTTAGGATGGAGCTGCAAATTGAAGTTGTTGCGAGCTGATGTCGCTGACTAAGATTTCTCTTAATGCTTTATTGCATACTCTGGAATCGGGGCATGAAATCGGGGCATGAAATCGGGCATGGTCCCTCCAGGTCTCAATGGCATCTACGATATGGCATAGCCTCTCCAAACTCAACAAAATCGACTGATATCTTCCATCAAGGGCGACCAACCAATGAAAGTAGCATGCGGAGATGTTGGTCACGTAAAATACCACCCGCATTATGATACCTCAACCTCAGATGACAGTCAGGCAGCTGTGCATTGTGCGTCGAGATGAGGCTGTTGTGCCATCAAAATGATAGGCCGTCAACCGCCGAGCATGAGTGGCATTATAATGCATGCAAGAGAGCTTCACATAATTGCGTAAAGATGGGCCGGTGTGTCTGCACACTTAGCTGCGGCAGGCCAACATGCAAGAAACTGGCCGGAGGCGAAAGTAAAGCCTGAACGAGCGGGGAAATGAGGTGGCGGGTTCCCTCATGTTGAAAAGAATCTTGAGCGACCACCATCACAGGTTTAGCCCGATCATACTTTTCATTCACACGCACGCAGTTTTAGCCAAGATTGCCTCTCTGATGGAAACCGAAACAGAGTTGCGAAGCTTACTTTCCAGGTATAGTACCTCCACTCAACGTCCAGGTCATTCCACTAACCTTGCCGTGAATTAGGCTCTATGAGTCTTCGGAATTTTCAGATCTCACGATAGTGGGCCGGGACCAGACCTACAATGTCCACAAGTGCATAGTCCTTCCGAGGTGTTCGCTGCCAATGCCTCGGAAGGGACGGGAGACAGTAAGGACCTGCAACCCACCTGCCATTTGGAAGCCACCTGATAGTTGCTGTAACTAACGTTGGCTTTGAAGAGTAGAATCAGCTTGATCGACGACGACCCCATCGCTGTTCGACTCATGGTCCACTACTTATACCACTTGAACTATCCCCATGTCACACGGAAAGAAATCGATGACGTAGCGAGACGAATTTCAGAGAAGGCCGTTGGATTTGAAACGCGAGGAAGTCTTGAACTTCGTCCCACAAGTGATAAGATATCGTGGTATCAAAATGGGGCGATGGAGATATCCTTTCCGAGCCCAGAAGGTGTAGGGCATAGACAAGAAGAACGTCGGGAGTTCGAGGAGAAACCAGAGGAGGTAGTTTGGAATGGATGGGGCGTTAGAAGAACGAAGAATGAGCCCAGTTCATTGGAAGCGCCGGAGGCGACTCCCCAAGACAAGGCTGCAGTTAATACGGAAGTGATTCAAGAGGTCGCTGAGCCGAAAACCTCGTCGCCCAGAGACTGGGAGACGCTCGGTGTCTCCACGAAAAGGGATAAAAAGAAGAAGAAGAAGGCATCGGCCTGGGATGAACCCGAGCCAGAGCCTGTGTTAGAGCCAATATCGGCGGTAGAACCAGAGGACGCGGTGGATCCGTGGTCCTTTTGGGGGAGCAAGAAGAAGAAAACATCTAAAGAGCTAGAGCTGGAGCCACAACTGGAGAAAGAGCCGGAGGTGATGGAGGTTTCGTGGTCCTCCACGAGCAAGAAGACGACAAAGAAGAAGAGGAAGGAGGCCTCGAACCGGAGCTTCGAACTAGCCTTTGAGGCACCGCCGCCGCCAGACCCTGAGCCAGAGCCTGAGGCCCCTGTTGTGCTAGAGGAAGAGCCACAGCAGGGGAAAGAGTGGGCGGTGGAGGAGGGCATGTGGGGGACCACGACCAGTACGAATAAGAAGAAGAAGAAGAAATCCTCGATTTGGGACATCCCCGCGCCTCTGCGAGAAGAGCCTGAGTCTGTGCCTATACTTACACCAGAGCCAGAGCCTGTGCCTGAGGCCCCTGTTGTGCGAGAGGAAGAGCTACCACTTGAGAAAGAGTCGGTGATGGAGGAGGATATATGGCGGACGATGACTAGCAAGAAGAAGAAGAAGAAGAAGAGAGATCCTTGGATTTGGGCCGTCCCCGCGTCTCCGCGAGAAGAGCCTAAGTCAGTGCCTATGCCAGAGCTAGAGGCGGTACCCATGGCAGAGGATCCGATGGTCACTGCGAGCCACGCGGAGGCAAAGAAGAGCGAGCCGATTTGGGACGAGCCGAGACCAGAACCCCAGGCAGATATCACCGAGACTAATCTCCTCGTCCACGCCAATGTCTACAACCTCGCCGTCAAGTATAGCGTCCCCGGGCTAAAGGTGCTTGCCGGGAAGAAATTCGAAGCGGCCGCGCCCCGAGCCGTTGAAAGCTCCGAATTTCTTGAAGTGGCAGAGAAGGTATACACAATGTCGCTGGGCGGGGATAGAATGCTCCGAGACGAGATCGTCCGTACTATTCTCGATAATACGGCTGTGATGGGAAAGAAGGATATGCAAGATGTGCTTCGGAGGACGGGAGAGCTCTCTTTGGATATTTTGTTGCGAGACAAGGGCTTGAGCAGGGAGGTTTAGTTTGTCTGGAAGTGTTAAGAGATAAATTGTGAGTAGATGTTGCTTGCAAAGAAAGAACTATACACTTATTACGAAGCACACCTCATAATAATCGGTATTTATTTTCACTTTAAAGTACACGTAAATTAGAATCTGTACTCATGGAAGGGTTGAAGGGCTTGACAGGAGAGCGCGGCCCTCCTCACTCGTCGAGGGGTGGCTGTCTGCTAGATACACTTGAGTACCGAACAACATGTCTTGGGATGTGGTAATAGGTAAGGGGAAAGCGTATTTTCTTTTTCATTCCCTTCAGCTCCAGTCATAACCTTCAATGCGGCCGTAGTTGCCTTACACTTAGGATGCTGACTTGGATCCTAACCCGAGTCTGCGGGAAGACCTTGGATAATCCCGATATCCACATTAATGTGGGAAAGTGACAGTGTTGATGTGGGAACGAGTGTACCTTTCTGCCTTCTACCAGAAAGTGTTGAGCTGTGATGGGTTACTCGCCAGGGTGCTCTTATCTATTGCAAGTAATATTCGCACCCCTCACCCGTCTACAGTAAAGATGTATCGCGAGGGTTATAATATATCCGCGGTTCTTGGCTCGTCTGGTCCTCATGATATGGAGGCTTCGCGTTCCAGCCATGGCAGTTATGCTGGGTCGCGACATGCTTGTTGATAAATTTCTGAAATTCAGGACTTGCAACTTTGGCATGAGAGAACGAGCGACCATAGTCAACAAGGAGCACCGGGAGGTTGACGGTAAGGTGTCCCGTCGATGCATCGTAGTCGTCGTAGAAGACATCGAAGATGAGAGCGGTCAGCTTGGGCCACTTTTGTGTTGCAATGAAGCAACTTCTTTCGTAAGGGATGCCGAGGGTGGAGCATGTCCTTTTGATCACTTCCTCATAAGCATTGGAATAGAGCGGAGACTTTGTCCTAAGATAGATGGTGATCCTCATAGGCTTCTCGGTTCGAAGAACATCCATGGCTGCCTGATTACAATGTCAGGTGTGGTGCGCTTAACAATGGAATTCGGCATCCAGTACCGAGGTATGCCTCACCTGCTCAAGCGTGATGTTTCCTTGTGCTGCCATCTCCTGCATTTTTGGGTCGAGGATGAATATTAAGCTGGTTGGGGCCGGTTATTGGGAAGTTTAGGCTCGTGGGAGAAGTCATGGTGATCCATCAATGTCCGAAGTACTTCGGTACTCAGCACAATGTAGGAACTCGCCCAGTGCCAAATCATCAGCTGCCCATGTGTATGTACACTACAACACTGAATGTAGTCTTGAGCTGATTCACGCACCTCGTTTACGAAATGTTGTTCATTCATTCTTAAAAAGCCTTGTCTTATTGCAAGCTGCCATGCAATTTATATCATTACCGGGGTACGTTGTATGGGAGGGTGGTTGATTCATTGATGATGTTTCTCCAACAATTCCAGTCTCATCCGTCGGGCATCGCTATCTGGAGGCGAAGGGCATGCGCAAGACTGGCACAGCCCTTGCCTTTTTCCACTAGCTGGCGAGTTGCGAAATCTTCATTATGGTGCTCTCCACAATCCTCGTCCCTAAACCTCCTGAAATCATGCTATAGCTGGTAGTCTTCCCCATTGTCCATGGGATCGGGAGATTAGCATATCCGTCCATACCCATAGCTTGAACCGCGAGAGCCTTAATTAATGGCATAATAAGTTGCCGCATCCGGCCAAATCTCCTTAGCGTACATACATGGTAGGCATGAACAGGAATATGGCAAGGATAGACTGGTCGAGGACCACGAAGGAATCACCCATAGCAAAACCCCAAGGCATTTAGGAGTATCTCTGCTCTGATTCATTAGTGCTGGGAAATTTCATGATCGAGTTGGTTTGGGGCCAAAGCCGCAAGCATGAAACTAAAGCTCTGAAGGTGCACCCGATTCCGCCATTCGAAGGGCCATACTCCTGCACATTCATCAAGTCATTCTGGGGACCCAACCTCCCTTCCGGAGAGCACACATCACTACCGCCACTGACCGACGAGCATGCAAGAGTATTGAATGAGAAGTGCAATCCTGTTCGGGGGCGATATGATGCAGTCAATGGTTTACAAGTGATTGTGCCCGTAGGGAACGAATTTGAAGAATCCTAGTGCTGCCTCAGACTGCCCGTGAATAAGAAACGAGTGATGGCTTCATTTGTCTCTGACTACTTGCCAAGATGGAGCTGACGTGGGGCCCCGCCATTGGATCCGTCTGCATGTGTTATGCAGGGTGTCGTTGCGTAGGCATCCGGATGCAGGCTGTCATTGTGTAGGCATCTGGATGCAGGTTTCATTTTGTAGGCATCTGAACCCGGTGTTACGCCTTACAATCATCAAGTGGGGAGACGCTGCCGAGACCAGCATCAATAATATTTAGAGAGGAGCTCGGAAGACACCAAGAGCTTATAATTATTGGTAAAATTTCACAACAACGACTTCGACTCTTTCTCTCTCTTGACTCCTTACCTCACTAACCGCCGCTAACGCCATGCAGTCCCAAGTGCAGTATCAGCATTACATCCCTCAATTTATTCTTCGCAACTTCTCCCATACCTATAAGCCCCCGAAGCAAAAGAAGCCCCAGAAGAATGGTCAACCGAGACAGAAGGGAGACCCGAGAAAGGGTGACAAGGTGCTCAATGTTGTCGACCTCACTTCAGATGAACCAAAGCCACGCGAAGCGCTAGTCGCCCGATGGTTCGGCCAAGATAACATGTACAACGACTCTGCTGATGCTATCGAAAACCGGAAGAACATCGAGCATGAGCTCTCTAGGCTCGAAGGTCGGGTCGCGACAATCCTCCAGAAGGTAAAGGTGGCGCACGAGAAGGGCGAATCGGGACTAAGCCTCGACCGATCCGAAAGGAACTGGCTGCGCAAGTTCTTGTTTATTATGAAATACCGTGGGCCTGGTTTCTACGGGAAGTACATCTCTGGTGATTTTTCAAGCTACGTGGCAGAGGACAAGAACCTCCTTCTCATGTATATGGTCGAAAAAGGTTTCAAAAACCCGAGGGATGTCTGGCTTCACAATCTCCGCGCAATCCTGGATCTCGAGATGGATGCTGAAGGGAAGTGGATGGCCAAATTAAAAGACAACATGTTCCCCGCGGACGCAGGCATGTTTGTCTACCACGTACAATCTTCTTACATGGCGTTTTTGACGCCTGCCAACCCGGATGAGGAGTTCATCCTTACTGATCAGGGCTATAACCTCTTCGAGGGGCCTACGCATGAAACAGTTTGTCACAAGACAGGGGAGTACCTGGGATCCTTGTACGCGTGCTTCCACGAGTTCGGCCCTATCTCGTCCCGGCTCATCATCGTGCTCCGCAGCTTTGCGCTGCCCAGCCCACTCGAGGACGCAAACCCCAAGATGAGAAAGGCCCGAGAGACAATAATGAGAGGAGTGGCTGCACAATTCCCGAAACCCGAGAACGTAAAGTCCATCCTCGCCGATTTGCCAATTGAAAAAGCTACAAACTCATACACAAGAGTTGTCAACGGACGGCTGGAGCCGGGTCCGCGTTGGGCAGGGAGATTTCATCGCAACGACAAGTTCCATTTCCGATTTTGGCCAATCGAAAAATCCCACGTCGACATTATAAACTCTATCTTCCTTGACAATCTCCTACGGTGCAAGAGCATTGTTTTCCATTCGCTCCCAGCATTCACGAAAACCCTCGAGACGTATTTGACCTCGAACTCTCATGGATTCAAGACGGTCGGAGTGGGCGAGACCTTTAGCCTCATGAGTCGTCGGACCTGCCTTGAGAAATTGTCACTTTTGCTGAAGGCTCTCGGATCCGACAAAACCCCCCTTTGGTGCGAGGATGAGAAAGCAAGTAAAGTATCCCATATCCAAAGCGTCGACGATCTCTGGTTGGACATGATGAAAGCAATCTACGAAGGGGACATGAGATTTGCTGGGCCTGAAGCGTCCACATTCTTGGCTACATATTCTGCACTAGGTATAGCAATCCGAGACGACCTTGAAATCATCTCTTTTCACATTATTTTATTTGTTTATCTTGCTGGTAGCTGACTCAAGTTATCCCAAAGGTGGAACCGAAAGGACGTTCATCAAGGATTTGGAACAATCGTGGAGATTATATAAACTTGAGACACTCGTCTGGAATAGCAGCGGCGCTTTCCACGGCCACATCCGTGCCAGATTTCGGAAAAATTTCCTGGACTTCATCCTCCAGATCCCCCCGAGACGTGTCTGGTTATACGTGAAGCACCTAAGATGGATGCTCTCGGATGAATATGCCATGCACATGAACTGTTACGTCGGCATCGCTCCCATACTTGTCGCCAAAGCTCGCATGCTCCTAGCACCGGGCCCAGAGGACGATGTTGTAAGAGGTGAGTCGGCGACTCCTCCATGCTGGGACAGTAGGCTAACGCCACGGTGCAGCAAACAAGTCGGCCAGTCCTGAAAGCCTGACAGCTCTCATCCACATCGTCGGACTCTCAAATATTTTTTTTAGGGAGGCACCGATGGGCAGGAATTGATTATAACAACGGTGCGGCATTACGAGCTATTGTCTAGCCCCAGAGGAACACTACGACTTTTTCCCTTGCTATTATTTGACTTTCTTCTTCTTTTCGAGCTGCTAGGTAAACGGCTTGAAGAAACCCGAGGATGCTGTTGTCACCATCTTAGGTTCCAATTTGATATTCCCCTCGTCTCATTACGTGGGAGCATCCTTAATTTTAGCCGTGGTTGTACCAATCGCTACGAGATGGAACTCGTCACAGACTCACAATGCACACTTGTTTATCTTTTATACCTAGGCCCTTTGGCCGTTAGCATTCACTTACACCATAGTAAGGCAAGCGAGGCAGAGAAGCCGGAAGGGAACTTGGACAGCGAAGGACACCCTAAGTTGGTATCAGCAAACAAGAAATCAACTATAAGTAGACTACACAATAGGACCAAAATGTTTCTGCCGTGCTGAGGTGTTACGATCCTGATTCCTGACACGAAGTACTCGATGTAAGTGTTACTTGGATTGGCTATACATGCTAGAGACTTCAGTTTATATCGACGTTTCCTTCCAAGCTCTTCCTGGATCGCCATGGGTCATGGAGACACCCAGTGATCCGTCTCGGCCTAGATCACCATGATTCCGAGTGATCCTCCTTATCCTTGATCCAGATCAGAGTCTAGTACTTCCGAGAGAGATAGTCAGGGACAAAAAAACGGTCTTCACTAGATAACTGCTGAAAGGGGATCGATCATGCGGGATTTTCTAGGAGTGAGTAAAGCTACTAGTCTTTGGCAGCGAAAGATTAGTGATTGATGTCCTAGAGCGACCCAAGGACCCGGGGAGAGTATGCTCTAGACTCCAAAGCTTGGCCAACTTCTTGTTGCTTCGGGCAACCTTGGTACTGTTGCGCCGAATCCCCAACATCAATACGAAGTTACCAGTAGCTATATACCCAGCCCCGATTTTCTTCGGTCTATTTTGCCTCTTACTGGATTCTTCCTCCTCTTTGCGGAATTTCTCGTTGCTTAATAGACTCAGAGACATGATTCAAACCCGTGAATCTACGAAGAAAATTTGTAGCAACCAATAGATCTGTTGCCCGTGGAGCCGTGCCATATCGAGATTCTCTCTTTTGCTGAAGGCATCGTCACAGCTAGGCTGGGTAATCGTGCTAGGGAAGTCACGGACACACTCTCCATAGTACCACTCATTCTCACGGAATAGTTTTAGTTCCCTCTTCACAGTTTGCTTCGAACTGACTAAAGCTGTAATGCTCTCGTGTTAAGCCTATTAGCAGCTGGGGTCTCTGCACACCTCCAAGAACAACTAGATTGCACAGAGAAATAAGCACCCCGAGGAACATTGTGATCACGGACCTTCAAGTCTCCATGAGAATGATAGGTGCCGACCAAAGAGGGCTGTCATACTAACCTGGGTAGGTGAGGGGGCAGGGCCTAGAACGGTTCTCCGTAAAGTCTGCTCCCCTCGAACAGAACTTAATCCCAGACAGGGGGAATCAGGACGCAGGTCAGCATATTTTTAGTTTAATAATCCAGTCTGAGAATGGGAGAACTCTAAAGCCAGACAGAGAACTGAGACTGGTAACCTTAATCCTGGAGGACTGGCAAGGTTAAAGCGGGCTGATCACTAATACCGCCAATGGCCGAAACCTGTGTTTTTAGTCTCGCATGGTTTGCAGTAAGTCAACGAGTCGTTTAAGACAGTTTTCGACATTGATTCGTGAACAGTAACGGTCACTTTGGTTTATGTCTAGAAGGAATCACATGCTAGACACTAGCATCGTTTTAAACTCAACCTTTGCGCCTAAATTTCCGAGGAGTAAGAGTGTGGCTAATGTGAAGGAGATTCCCAACATGACTTCTCCGCATTTGGGAATCCGGGGATCCGGGGAGGGGCCCTGGACCTCCTACGGGACCACTCCGGTGATAACGGACTGCGGACAAGTCCAGGAGGTACGCGCGGGTCGGTCGAGTTTGTAGAGTAGTAGTGCATTTCCCAACATCATATCGACTAACGAGGATCCAGAGGCATGGCGCAGCCCATCGTGGATACGAGCTTTAATCCCCAGTCGCTATCTGCGGCCACAGTCTCAATATAGTTGAGGCTCGTTTCTAGAGTTATCGGTTAGACATTGTAGCTCCGGACATTCCCCTTCGTCAGGCCACATTTCGAAATTCACAGCCCATGACGAAACGGCCATTCGTGAACTTTGTAGATAAACAAGGAATATTACCTACCTAGCATTCCTAGGAACATGCCAGCATAAAGTTTCATTGATTCTCGGTGTGTCAGTACGAGGTTCCAGAGATTCTCGGTGTGTTCGCGTGCGGGGTTTCCCCCAACTCTAACACCTCGTATCACCAGTTTTGGAGAGCCAGAGTCAGAAATGTTCCGAGCACCTTTTGATCACTAGGAGTTGGTGTTTACATGGTTATGACCGCCAATGGGTTGTGTGTTGTTGAAACCCCGAGTTCAGGGCGTGGAAGATTGTGCTGCGGAGAAGAATATAAATGCTCGTTGTGTCTCCCCCAAGCTTATGGATTTCCAACAGCACTGCAAACACACCGTTTCCAAACACCGATTACTGATATTGTCATTTGAATCACAGCTATATTACTTAAAATCTAGCAACGAATCCTCTTCAACACCTCAAAATGGTTAACAGAGACTCCCAAGCCAACATCGCCAACAACGTTCCCGTCAATGCCATCGACCCGTATGCTCTGGTAGAGGCGCTCACCGGATTCAAGCTTGATAGACGCCCTATGGCCTCGGCCTCGGACTCGGCTACCTCTGATATGCAGGTAGACGACTACGACGACCTCTCCGAGATGAAGCACGACTCCATGTTCTCTGGTGTCAGCGGCATCAAGCCTGATGAGCCGCCCAAACATGTCCATGTCGGCTGCATCAACCCATACGCCCTTGTTGAAGCCGTTATTGGCCGGAAGATCGACAAATGCTCGGTCTCCTCGGCGAGGATCATCTCGGATGTTCTGCAGACCGACTACGATGAGCTTTTCGACATGAAGCACAACTCGGTGCTCTATGCCGGACTCAAACTGAATAGGGATGAGCGGAGGGCTGAGGAGCTGACCGACAAGGAGATCAAGATCTTGAATGAGGATGATCTCTCCACCCCTGACCTCTCGGGCGTCCGGAAGCCGGAGGATCTTGAGAAGCTCGGCTTGAAGGATATTCGACAGGCTCGCGTAAAGATGGCCCGTATGCAGAACGGCAAGGTTTGCCTCGTCCTGCATGCTCATGACTTGGGCAAGACGGTGTCCAACCGCGACGTGACCCTGTCCGTCAACGAGCTGGCACTTCCGTTCAGGAAGGAGAAGGGACCCTGGACACCGCCAAACACCTCGTGGCAGGACATGTACAAGGGCCTCTTCCAGGGCATGGCCAGGCGCATGATGACGGAGACGGACGCGTTCCAAAGGGGACGCTACATGCACCACGGCCTCTGCGTGAAGAACAAGTTCGACGACCCCGTCCAGGGAGCACTTAGCAACAGTTGGCTCATCGCGGCAATTCACTCCGTGTTCTGGGCCGACCCTTCGGCCATCAACCGCTGCACCCACATCTCGGAGCATGTGATGCGATATGGGGACCGAGATGAGAAGAAGAGAATCTTCTCCGTCAAGTTCCACGATAAGGGCGGCGCTAACAACGCGCCCACCGCCACGGTGGAGGTCAACTACGAGATCCCCATCAACAATTCGGATAACGAGCCTGTGTACTGCCGAGCGAGCGATGAGTCCGAGATTTGGCCCTCGCTGTACGAAAAGGCCTTTGCCAAGTGGATCACTGGCACATCGTCGAACCATCCGGATCTCACCCAGACCCACAATGGTGACCCTATCAAGGCCATGGCGCAGATCAACGGCAAGAGCCCGAAGTACTACATCACGGAGCATCACCATGCCAATGAGCTTGCGGGACTGGTCCGCCGTCATTCCGTCAACTTCAAGACCATCAACCCCATGGCCGCCTACACTCACGCATCCGGCAACAGGTACCGAGGAAGCAACCTCGTCGCTAACCACGCCTATTCAGTTCTGGGATGGGCCAGCTGCGCCGAGCACCAGTACATCATTCTGCGCAACCCATGGGGCGTCACGGAGCCGGCCGGCATCACCAGCTACCCAGGTCTCGTCCATGAAGTCAAGCCGGAGTTCTGGCCCCCGGCTCCCCTTCTTGACCGTGGTGGCGTATTGGCCCTCGAGGCTTCGGCCTTCAAGGAGTTCTTCGCCTGCATCGGTGTGGCGAAATAATCTGGAAGTCTTGTAGAATAGGGCGGAACATGGAGGACGGGGAGCCATTCCTTTTACCATGATTCATTCTTGATAGTGTGTCACTCTTTAGGTCCGGAGACCCCAAAGTTGCTCAGATTTTTTTCTACTCTCCGGATTCAACTCTAGGTCCTGCTGATGTTTGTGGTGGTCTGCAAAATGTTTCCGCCCTTCTAAGATGTGTACTTCCACATCCCAATCCTGAGCCCTCTGCTTCTCTGCGCAAGTCATAACTCGAACAACATCGTGTATGCCAATCAAGGAGAATAGAATTGCGTAGAATAAACAGAGTGATATATCATTAAACTCCATTGCTATTCGCGACTGCACCATCCACCACAAACCGTGTATACAATTCTGTTCTTCATAGCTTCTCCTGAGAGAAGCATTTGTGTGACGAGATACCTGCGTCCGACCTTTTGCTGATTATGGACACGTAGACGTTAGGTTTACATGGACGGTGGGATACTGCGTCGAGATTCTTCGAGCACATAAAGCTTGAGAAATAGAGCACAGACCCAGGCTTCAGGGCATGTAATTCTATATTCGGAATATGCAATAGTCATCTTATATCTCGAACCCACCCCCGCCTAATTAAATCTCAGATTCCCTCTTCTCCAACAGCATTTTATGAGCACAACGATTCCTCTGTCATCACTCCTATAAGGAGACTTTAAATATTCATCTGATACCCTGCATTTTTTTTTACCTGTTTTTACGTCGGGCGCACAACGGCGATGGGATGCTACGACGAGATTCTTCGGGCTAATAATGAGAGTGAGCACCGACAGTTCATCAGCAAACTTCTGGATGCAACAGATGACATTGTGGCCTTCGTGAACAACCTCCTGGGATGGGGAGAGGCTGGGCAATATGATCGCTGGCTGAAAGGCTCATTCAATATTGGCTATGTTATTAAGTGTCCTGGAGGAGGTAGTGATGACAGCAACCCAAGCGCTGTGTTCATCCGATTCCCTATTCCTGGCCGGACTTATTCCCCCTGGAGATTTGAGAAGGTCAAGAACGAGGTGATGGCTCTTGAGTACCTTCGAGAGCATACTAGCATTCCCCTCCCCCGAGTACACTTCTGGGGTCCGGCTGAGGATAGCCCACGACAATTGGGGCCGTTTATAATAATGGACTACGTGGGTGGTGTTTGCTTAGATGACATTCTGAAGCAGCCCACATAGAGTGATCAGGACCCATTGATCCTCAATCCGGACATCGACGAGAAGATCCTCGTGCGCATTTACAGCCAGATTGCCAATTACGTGCTGCAGCTCTCCCGGCTGAAGTTTCCCAGCATTGGCGCCATTTCCAATACCTCAGGCCGGTGGGCCGTCACGGAACGACCTCTGACTTACGATATGAACGAACTCATAGCCGAGGATGGGGTCTCGGCCGGCAAACTCCTCTCCGGGCCTTTAAATAGCGCCAGCGAGTACTTCAACCGGCGGGCCGACGAGATGTGGACGCATCTCTGCACTCAGCGGAACATTTGCGAAACGGAGGAAGAAGTCCGGGAAAGGATGGCAGCCCGCCGTGGTCTCGCAGAGATGATACCGAAGTACTGCGTTGAGGACGATCACTCCTTTAGGCTCTTCAGTGACGACTTCGGCCCGTTCAATATGCTTGCCGACCCGGAGACTCTCCAGATCACAGCCGTTCTCGACTTCGAATTCACCAATTCTATGCCAGCCCAGTACCTGTACGATGTGCCCTCTTGGCTGTTGCTGGCATCCCCGCACTGCTGGCTCCAGCGTGATGATAAGGCCGGCTTTGAGGAACTCTTCATACCCCAGATGGAGCTTTTCATCCGCGAGCTAGAAAAAGTCGAGTCAGAGGTTCCGCCTCTAGATAAGGAGCAGCCTCTGCATCATTTATCCGCTCTGATGCGCGAGTCATGGAGCAACGGGCGTTTCTGGTTTAACTATGCAATGAGGACCAGTATCGACGCGGATGTAGTCTATTGGAAGGCCCTGGACCACGGAACGGGCAGGGAGGTGACAGATGAGGAAGCGAAGGAGCTAATCGAGATGAAGATGGAACAGTTTGATGCATACACGAAGGAGAAGGAGAATGATCCCCGCTTCGAATAGAGGAAGCGAGTATATGCTGCTAACCATACTTTTCAGTTTGAGATGTGGAGGCTTTATCCTGATGGAAGCTATCTCTTATACGGAATATATTCGTTCGTCCTTCAAGTTAAATAGCCCGCTCCCAGTTTAGTGTAGGTTTTTTCTGTATCGACAAATCCTGGTTTCAGGACGCCTCTTTCACCCATCATACTCCGCCTTCGCAGAGTTATCTATTTCTAGGCGGTTTTACCCTAACTAGGTTCATTCTCGCGGAAGGTCGTTGTGGAAGTTGCAAACTATGAGTGCCCTAATGAAGTTAAAGGGCGCTAAGCAGGAATGGCCATTATTATCACGGAACTAGTTTTACTGTACACGATAGAGATACATGTCTAACAACTTTGATTACTTAGATATATTCGGTTTCGTCGACGTTGCAGCTATAAGTTCCTACGTAATTGTCATAAGCTAGAAGAGGGTGGGTTTCATGGAAGCATGTAAGTGCATCCCTGAGATTGGAAGGACTTTGCCTACTCAACGGAGCCCAAGGCAAAGTTTGTAGCAATCGCTTTTCTCTTCCGAGACATTTTCTTTGCAATATGACTATATCTCCGTTCTCTGTTGGAAGTATGCCGTGTTCAAACAATTCTCAGCACAGTAGAACTCAAAGAACTCGCGGGAAATAACAAAAATGCAACCCATCAGAGAGGTCCAACCATCTTAGCCCACAGTTCAAGTAGCACAAGAATTGCCATACATGTGGCAAGGGCTTCAGTTATCACCTGCATCATTGTCCACCGCTCACCCTCATCAATGCGTCGCACCATGGGCAACCCGACGACGAAGTATGAGGCATATCCGAAAGACCCTACGGCCAGCATGCGATCGTGTTTATCATACGAGAAGAGTCCCGTCATGAAGCTATTATCCATGAAGAATGTCTCGGCAAAGGCGAGTGCGTACGAGAGTCCAAGCACGATAAATATACGCCAAGTAAGTCCTGGTGGAAGCAGTCGCGCGATCTTCCGTTCGACGACCACCAGAGCTGTGTAGTAGGTCATGAAGTACGCGTGGGTGAGCGGATACATGAACACGGGTACCCGTTGTCCGCTTTGTCCGAGGACATGTGAGTCGAATGTCCACCGGACGTCGAACGTATATCGCATACCCATGAGATCGAAGAAGTAGTGCGTCCCAAAGTATGTGCCGAAAGCGACGATGATGGCGATCCAGACGTTGAGTTTGAACCAGTAGCATTGTGACCATGGTAGGCTCTTGTCAGGACGACTAGATGATAATGCTGGTAGCAATATCGGCGGCGCGGCGACCGAAATCGAGAGGAGAAGGAGGTCATTTTCGCCCAGGTGCTGAATCAGACCAGTAACCATCACCAAACCGACAACGCTCATCCAGAAGACGCTCTGGGTCAAAATAACCCGCTCGGTCCATGCTTTGTCGGGACTGTCTGAGAAAAACCCTGAATGTCGAGGCGAGGCATTGCCAGTGGCGCCTTTACCTTGCGGGTCGGACTCCATTTGCGCCGCGGGGGAATACACGACTGGGCGGCGAATGAGCGGAAAGTGGGTGGTGCGGGTTTGGTTAGTTCAATTAGCGACGTGAGTTGACCTTTGAAGAAAGGTTGGGGCTCACGTGAATATATAATTTCAAAGTGTTCACTATATCCTAAAGGAGTGTTTCCCGATTAGTCATCTTCTACGTTCCAAGTGAAGTTCCACCATTCTCCGTTCAGTGTTTTCATTGTTGCAACGTCCCGCCGTCATCAGCTCAGCCCGTTTTCTTCATCCCAGTGTCCCGATCTAGCTCCGAGAGGATATCGTCCGGACACAACCTCCTCGACATACTCTCCTGGACCTTGTATTTAACGACCCCATCCTCGGTGTACGCTACGCTCATGGTCTTCTCTGGACTCAGCTTGTACTCCGGCATGACCTGAAGCCCTTCCTTGGCCCACTTCCATCCGGCTCCACTACTGCTCGGCTCCATCGTAGCCCACCCATCCAAGGCCTTGGGATCATAGTCTTTGAGCTTGCTCTTGCGAATTCGCAATATTGGGTGAAATGACTCGTTTGTTGGACCCGTGGAACCATCTCCTGGGTCGCGTAAGTAGTCGCCGGGCGTGCGGTCCTGTCTGCCAAGAAGCGCAAAGAAGGCGCCCTGCAGGCCGGCAAAGTTGTCAACGATGGGGCCGCAACCCCAACCGTTAATCAAATGGCCCCTGCTATTGACTCTGTTAAGGGCGCGGCGGTGCTCCTCGATCAGACCGGCGATACTCGCTTGGTCAAAGGTGAGCATGCCCGAGAGGTTGTCCACCTTAAAACCCAGGGGAATCAACATTGGGAATCGACTTAGGGGGTCGCAGTGTTCGGTGAACTTACCATCCACGCAAATGTATTGTAGCCGATCTCTTCATGGTCGCCGAATACACGGGGCTGTTCTGCTTGACCGCCGATGTTACCGTGGACGCCAGGGAACCAGCACTGTTGTAGGTCTTTGGTAGGACCATCTTCGGTCTTGTGCCAGAGTGTGGGGGGAAAGGTCAATCGCTTTTCGTCGATAGCCAAGGCTTGAAATGCGTATTCTAAATCTATTCGAAGCACGTTTTAGCTCTATCGCCGGACAAATATCTTTCCCGACTCTACTAACATTTGGAGACCCTAGTATTGTGGAACGAGTACTGCTTGTTGATTGGGATGCCAATCTTGGTCGCTAGGTTCACCAGTGGCCAGTCGGGCACTCCCTAATGCACACAATGTCAGTTAGAGTCGGGAGTAGGGGTATTGAATGTGGGAGTATTGAATGACGGGGTCCTGCGCAACATACCAGTGCTCCGACCGTGTCCCAAACGCCGACGACCTTGATGGTGACATCTGTAAGGCCCAACTCCTCCTTGTTGTCCAAATACCACTCTGATTTTCTGAACGGCACACCTCCTATATTTTCCCGGTACGCCTTCCACATCTCTGGGAATCTAGACATCTTGATTGGAGCAAGGACCCCGATGTCAGAAACAAGACCGGCGACCGAGCGGACCGTGAAGGCACCGCGCGAGAACCCGAAGAAAAAGAGCTCGTCACCAGGCTCGTAATTGTTGGATATGAAATCGTAAATCTCGGTCACATCACCGTCGATGCCTAAGCCGAGCGCACCTGCAGAACGAAACACGTCGTCAATCACCAGCGTCTTCCCCTCCCCTTCCTAGTGATTACCTACCGAAGATGGCTTTCTGAAATGGAAGATCGCCAGATCCCAGACCAGAGCGGTACATCACTAGCTGCTTGACGAGATTGTCATGGGCATCAATGCCAGTCTTGGAGATTGCTCGGGCAATCTTGGCCACGTTTGAAGGCACTGACTTATCGCCCTCGTCTGACGACAGCCATGTGCCATCCGAGCAAAGGATGATACGCTTGTAGCTTGCGAGTTTTGGCGCCATATTGTCCGTGCTATGCGGGTGTGACCAAAGTCCTTGGGGGACAAGACGAAAAGGGAGATGTGGAAATTCCCATCTACAATGTCACCTTTTATTCCCTCCCTTCATAACGTTTAATGAAATGATTTTAACAGATGCTGAACATGTGTTGGTTACGGATATAGATCGATGTCACAATTTCATCTCCTTTGACACTATTTTGACGTTTTGGGGCGCGACTTGTGAGACTCTTGAAACTTAGACCCCAAACCTTGAAGTCAGCCACAGTCCTTCTTTGAACATCGTTCTGTTATTAATAGCAGTGTATTTAAGCTTAAGATGAAACTAACTGGTTATTTTACGTTCAAACATAGTTTCTGATTTGCAAGTGAAAATACAATATACTTCGTGGCATATGTGGAGTTCATCCTTCGAAAGGAGTCTGGCCTGTAAGAATCCTCACAACGTATCCTAAGTCTGTCGATTGCGTGGACAGCCCATTACGAGTGATCCTTGGTCCAGACCGATCACATGCAAGACGCCTATGTGGTTGTCGAGCTGCCTTCATCTAAACTTGATCAGATGTTGCGCCTTCTACGACAAACTGACGGGGCTTATAGAATTCATGATATTAATATTCGCTTTCAAAGCAAGTTCGATAGAAGAAGTGAAAAATTTGGGCTGCGGATACACTTCTACTGGACTAATCGATTGGAGACGTGTAGGCTTCCCGCTCGTTGACCCCGACAAAGGAAGTAATATTAATAGCCCTGTTCCCTTCGTTTCTGTCGAGTTTTCCTTTTCGTTTCCATTTCCATAGCTAGAGTGTTACACCACGACTAGATCTTCGACTGATATCTCATACTCTTGTCTTACATGTACAAAACGACCATGCCTACCTACAGAACACAGATGAACGGGAATCCTGCCTCACAGGAGCAATCGAACATTGTCAAGATTCTGAACGAAGCTCGACAGGATCTCGCCAGCCAGAGTAATCGAATTTTGCCTGACCTTACTCTCCTTCAAGACCTCTACAAGACATTCTTGGCTAGTGGCATTATCGACGACCGCAAGTACCTCGTACGTGTTCCTCTCTTGATGTAACTCTGTAAATGCCTCGAAGCACAAGACTGGCTTATATCAACGTGACCCGTAAGAAGTGATGTACTGACTTCATGTATCAGGTCGAGAAAATTATCCAGCTAGCAGTGTCGTTGCCCAACGGCTCGACAATCCGCAATGATCTCAGCGGGAGTTTCATCGGCACGCTCTGGACCACCTTGCAGCACCCTCCGATATCCTACCTGGGCAATGAATTCAAGTATCGAACTGCCGATGGCTCCAACAATGTAGGTCTACTCAATGCCCACTCCAATTTAGCAGTGAACTGCGAGAGTCAGCTAAATTCTATCTTGTAGAATATCATGTATCCTTGGCTCGGTGCCTCTGGGAGTCACTATGCGAGGACAGTAACACCAAAGAGTATCCAACCATCATCTCGGCCCGACCCCGCGCTGATTTTTGACTGTGAGTCTTCTTAATTCTTAACACGAAGCCGAAGAAGAAAGGAGGAAAAAAAAAAATTCGATAAACTATGAACACTAGAATATAGATGCTAAATTAGTCCAGCTTTGTTGGCCCGGAGTGGTCCCGCCAAGGAGCATCCTGCAAAAGTCTCCAGCTCGCTGTTCTATCTGGCGACGATTATCATCCATGGTATGACCCTGCGTTGTACACGCGACCTTATCATCTTTTCTAACACTAAGGATAGATCTCTTCCTGACTGATGAGAGCGATGTCACTAAACTGAAAAGCTCGTCGTACTTGGACCTTGGGCCTCTCTACGGTCACAACCAGGAACAGCAAGATCTCGTCCGTACATTTAAAGACGGCTTGCTGAAAAAGGATACATTCTCTGAACAGAGACTCCTCAGCCAACCACCTGGGGTGTGTGCCTTAGCCATCGCCTTCAATAGGTTCCACAATTACGTCGTCGGCGAGATGGCAGCCATCAACGAAGGTGGCCGATTCAGCATGCCCACAGGGATTGCGCAGGAAGATCCAGCCTACGCGGAAGCCTTGAAGAAACGTGACGAGGATTTGTTCCAAACAGGCAGACTGTAATGTCCTTCCCTACTTTATCGAGACCAGCCCATACTCCGAGTCTCTGAGTCGGTTGGCAGTTGAAAGTCGCGCGTACTAACTGTCTGTAGTGTTACATGTGGCCTCTACGTCAACATGATCCTCAACGACTACCTCAGAACCATACTGAATCTGAACCGGAATCCAACGGACTCAGACTGGAAGCTCGATCCGAGGGAAACTCTCACCAACGTTTTCGATCCCCAGGGAACGCCGAGAGGAATCGGGAATCAGGTAAGTGTCGAATTTAACATGATCTACCGTTGGCACGCCGCTATCAGCAACCACGACGAGGCGTGGGCAGACGGTTTCTTCGCACAACTCTTTGGACCCCAGGTCGATCCAAGTAAGTGAACCAACTTGGCAAATGTCGTTCGCTGCGACGGCCTACTAAACGAGACCAAGATACCTTGTCGGTTCCCCAGTTCATTGGTCAGCTTCGAAAATGGTTCCAGGATCTGCCTGAGGATCCTGGGAGATGGACATTCGGCAACCTGAAGCGACGGAAAGATGGCAGTTTCCCGGATGCGGGACTTGTTGACCTTCTGACGAGCGGCTCCGAGAACATAGCAGGTATCATTTCCAACAGCCCTTTTTTGTTCTTGATCTTTTTTGCTCGCGTCCTTTTCCTTTCGCCCAAACCTTTTATTATTGCATGGCTAGTTAGAGCTAATGGCATACAGGGGCATATGGAGCCAGGAACATCCCCAAAGTCATGAAGGTAATCGAAATGCTTGGAATCCAACAGGGACGCCAATGGGGACTTGCGACCTTGAATGAATTCCGGCTTTTCTTCAAGCTCAAGCCATATTCGACCTTCAGTAGGTGACTCGAGTAGCCTTGTCCAGTAGACCGACGGTAAGAGCAAGCTGACTTTATCCGATCTAGCGGAGATGAATTCCGATAAGTCTGTTGCGGACGCCTGTAAGTGTAGCTAATTTTTTTGTTCATGCAATAATTCCCGGGAAGAACAATTTTGCTAACATCGTGGCATAGTGGAGGCTTTGTATGGCCACCCGGATAATGTCGAGCTGTACCCAGGCATCCTATCTGAAGAAGCAAAGAAACCTCTGGAACCTGGATCCGGACTATGCCCGAACTTCACAACTTCGTTCGCCATCTTGTCCGACGCCGTTGCCCTCGTCCGAGGGGACCGGTTCTACTCCGTTGATTATAGTCCTAGTGCTTTAACTAATTTCGGGTATTATTATTCCTAGTCCAAGACGAAAATGGCGGTAACGTGCTAATGCTGACTTGTAACATAGATTTGCCGCTGCCAACTCCGACTTTGATGTGGCTGAAGGCGGTGTGATGTATAAGCTGCTCATGCAGGCATTCCCAGGCTGGTACCGCCCCAACAGCGTCTATGCTCTGTATCCTTTTACCACGGTGAATGGCAACCGTGGCATCTTGCAGGAACACGGTACCATAACGGACTTCGATTTCACCAGACCTTCATTTGTCGGCCCACCTAAACCCGTAACGTCTTGGCAGGGAGTTGTGGATGTCCTCAACAATCAAGACAAGTATAAAGTTCCATGTGAGAAATCCCCCTCCACCATATGGCCAGCGCGAATTTCTTTTGTTGATTCCAAATGGCTGACAGCTTCATAGGGGGTAAACACACATTTGAAGTGACTCACCATGACTACATGCTTAGTGGGGATTCCCCGGCGAATGCTCAGCAGAGAGTTTCCGTCAAATCGTGTCTCTACGAACCCCAGGACGCCCTTGCAGAGGTACGGCAGTTCTATGAATCCGCTACGGAAGCCCTTCTTCGCCAGCACAGTCGCAAAGTGGGTGATTCATACCTCGTAGACATTGTGGCAGAGTAAGTGTCCATTTCCAATCAGGTGCCCAGCGGAATAAACACGAGGAGGCTGATTCTCGATTTTGTTCAGTGTTGGAAACCTTGTACATGCCCACTTTGCCTCCCAATTCTTCGGTATCCCACTTCAAGGCAACGGCGGTAACGGCAGCGGTATCTCGGGAGCCTATACAGACTGGGAGCTGTACGACGTGCTCGCTGATCTCTTTGGCTACGTCTTCCTGGACCTGGATCCTGCCAAGTCATGGAAGCATCGCGCTGTTGCCATCAGAGAAGGGCAGCGGCTGGGGCGAGTCATGGAGACTGCTACCGCAGAAGTCAAATCAGAGCGGTTTACGGGTCTGAAGAGCCTCCTAGGCATGGGCAGGAGTCAGTCAGCTCTCGTTGACTATGGCCCCCAGTTTATCAGCAGGCTGCTTGGCGTCAGCAAAGACGTAGATGACACAGTCTGGACGATCATTCCGACGGCCGCAGCGGCTTGTGCAACTCAGGCGCAGGGGGTATGGCCCAACTCTTATGTTCCGCTTGTACGGGATGAGGCGCTAATCTTGATTATAGTGGGCTCAAATGATCGACCTCTACCTGTCGGAGAAATATTACCATCATTGGCCAGCCATCCGGGCGCTTTCTCTTTCTGACGCACCCGGAGACTTTGAGAAACTCAAGAAATACGCTTTAGAAGGGTTTGTTTCCCCATCCCTCTTCTGCAAATACTTGACAATATTGGTATCATGACCAAAATTCTTACTCCATCATAGTCTCCGTCTCTCGACACCAGCCTTTGGGGTCCTTCGCGTCGTTGATGCGGCAAGCGAGGTCATCCAGGATGGTCAGCAAACCATTCCTGTCAAGGACGGGGATACCATCCTGACGTCGTTTATTACGGCCGGCCAAGACCCTTCCAAGTTTCCCGATCCGCAAGAGATCAAGCTGGACCGGCCAGACGACTTGTACATTCACCATGGTTGGGGCCCACATGCGTGTCTCGGTCGCCCCATAGTCACGGTCGCCGCAGCCTGTGCGTTGCGCACCTGTGCTCGCTTAGTGAACTTCAGACAGGCTCCGGGAATTATGGGAGAGATGAGGAGCAAGGCTGCCGCTGGTGGCTTCTTCAAGCAGTTCTTGTCAGTGGATGGGAGTGAATGGGGACCTTTCCCCTGCAGTATGTGATACCCCCAAGACTGGTTTTTGACGGGTCTCTACTAACATATTTTTTTGTTTAGCCAAGAAAGTTATGTTTGACGGCTTCGGAGACTGATCGTTAGTACTGCAGTAACTGGATTTGGTTTATAATTAAATTGTGATTGCTCTCCGCTATTTCATCCCTTTCCAATGCCCGAGTAATGCTATGAAGGAATCATGATTTCGTAATTGTCGGTTTATTTAGTTTTGAATCTCCGTTATGTCGCCCTCCTTGAAAGACTCCCCATCCGGCCACTCACATCTTCTCCGTTTGAAGAGGAAGTTTGCGTGCACAGCTGCTAATCCTTCGGAGAAGCTCGTGCAGATGATTTCCTCTTTATCCCCAAGTTGTCGCCGTGTGCCTCCGTCCCAAATCAATGCGGCTTCAGGATCTCAGTGACCTCTTTCTATGTCTCAGCTCATTCATCAACGTCTTCATTTATTCCCTCTAGTGGTGCCTTGGGCATGAAAGCAGTCAGTATCAAGTACCTGGTACATGGAGCTCAGTAAAGTATGCCGTCCTAAGAAAGTCTGAATCTCACCAGTGGTTTTCGTTTTCGCTTCCGCTTCCGGATAGGACGAGAGTTGATTATATCCAGACCCGTCAAGTGCGGATACTCGGCCTGGGAGGGGGGGAAGACATTGGAGGGGTATGGACGTGCAGTGAAGTTGCCTTCTTTAATTTGTGTGTACCTCAGAGCGTGGTATTCGTGCTTCCGGTATGACGATATCAGGCTTCTCTGCATATACGTTGAGATCAAGTCAAAGTGAAGTTCATGGAACTCGGGTCGGAGGCGCTGGGCAAAATCAACACTCTTGACGATAGGGCCATTCCTGCCTTTTAGGCTATAGCAGTAGTAGATGAGGCAGGCGATAGTATTGGCGTATAAGTTTTTCTCTTTGTAGTCAGTCTCGGCCATCGTGAGCCAATGACACATTAACGATTCGATCAACAAATTCAAAGGCGGCAGGTTAGGCACGGCGTCGTTTGTAGCGTTTCCGAGATCGTAATTCCAGGCAGAGGCGTCTATGAGCACAACATCCTCCTCTGTTGCGCTGCTTGGATGCTTCAAATGAATCCCTCCACGACATTCGGTGTCATCGTTCGGGAATAGGCTCGTCCATTCGGCTTCACAGAAGCCCGTGCGGGTCAGCGCATCGGCTGCCGTGCGAGAGTCTGGAACCAGAATATACAGATCGAAGACGGCAGTATTACTGCCGTAAAAGACTAGGGGATCTTCGAACCAGATAACATGTGGGATGCCACTATTCTTGAGGACTTTGCAAGGCCAGTATCGCCATGTTGGGGACTCAAGGGTGATGGGGTCAGGGGCGGGAATGGGGACAGACTCGGTTCCATGGCGGATTCTTCGCACCCAGGAATCTGCTGTGCTTTTCACGGTACCTGCCCAGTTCCAGAGGCGACGATATTGAGGTACTGCCATGATAATCGGCCTGTTGAACAGAATTGGAAACTTTTAAACCATCTGCTAATAAACAGGCTTTCACGCAAAATTGATTCCGCAAGAACTCAGAGCGATAAAGATAGGTAAAACTGGGTTCAGTAACTGGCCGGCCTTCCTGCAGCTTAGTCAGAGCACTGTCCATCGCTGTCCTTCGGACATTACTTTGCAAAGGAGGTTAGGCCACGCAGGCGACCACCCTCCTTCATCCTGCGGAGGCTGTGTAGGGTCTGGTCAGTGGTGGCCAGCGAGATACAAATAACACCAGGCATGTTCTCCATGTTCTGAAAGGAACCCCACTTGCCACTTGCGGGGTTGGGGACCATTGGCGAAAGAACGGAAATAGACGACGAAATAAGAAAAAGAAAAGGAAAGGAAAGCCAACAAGTGATGAAGTTACTACCTAATTTTCTGACAGAGACTAGTGCAAGATGACGGGTCGGAGTATATCCGAGGCTCCCCAATCGGTGGCACTACAGACCATGTCCGACCTTCACTTGGAAACTCCACGCTTCTTGCCAATGTATGCAGACTTCCGCATCGAGCCTCGGAGCCCCTACCTACTTCTTCTTGGTGATATTGGACACGTCCACGACCATCGGCTTTTTGAGTTTCTGGAGAGCCAACTCGAGCAGTTCGACATAGTATTCTACGTAATCGGCAATCACGAACCCTACGAATACGATGGTGGCTCAAAAGAACAGCAAGACTTCACATATGCGGCTGCTGTCTCTATATTACACGATTTTCAACAATCAGTTTCTGACAGGAGGAGTGTCCAACTTGAGAGCCGTGGCGTTTCTTCACTTGGACAGTTTGTGCTCTTGAACAGAAAACGTTTTGATCTTTCGCCCACCGTTACTATTCTCGGCTGTACTCTCTTCTCTCACATTTCTGACTCGCAAAAGAGTACCGCCTCCCTGTTCGTTTCCGACTTCTCTATGATTTCCAACTGGAGTGTGGATGCGCACAATGCAAGCCATCAAACAGATCTCGAGTGGCTGAACAAGGAAGTGGAAGCTATCTGCCACGCCGAGCCAGAGCGTCGCATTGTCATCCTCACCCACTACAGTCCGACAAACTTGCCCGAAGCGAACGATCCTGAACACCTTGAGGACAATCGTGGTGTGCAGACGGCTTTTGTCACAAACCTCGAACAAGAAAGCTGCTGGACTAGTACTGCCGTTAAAATTTGGGCGTTTGGCCATACACATTTCAACTGCGATTTTGTGGATTGGACTCGCGGACGGGGAAGAGAGTTGTGGCGAACCAGAGGGGATATGGACGGGAGGACTCTTTCAACTTCGATCCTGATAAGATAATTATCATTGAATAGTCGCCAGTTTAATGGTTTTTTGTCGCTTTGACCCGGGCAAGATTGCTCAGTCCATCGTCTTAAGTGAATTCCAGTTTCAGTGGTGCAGTGATAAAGAATTTGAAGTAGATCCGCAGTAGGACTGACGGGCTGGCGAGTAAACTTCTGCCTTTGTCTGGTGTCAAGCATGGTCCAAATTTGCGCAGTCAAAAGATATCATTCAATTCTCAGATAACCTACCCTTCCTCATTAACACTGCCTTAAAAAAAACAGGGTTCAAGAAAAGAGTCTTGGCTTTCTCGCCATTCATTTAAAAACGCCGTCAAGCCAGAACTGACACCGAGTATTTGCCGCAGGATCCTTCACTACAGTGAAATTAGACTCAGTTGCGTCTTGCTCCCTCAAATGCAGAATTCTGGCCTGGGATCCAAAAATGGGCAACTGCCTTGCTCTGCTACCATGCTTGCCGCCCATCAGTGTGAAATCAACTATCCAACCCTTCAAAGCCTCAGCCGCTGGGGAATCTATGGGCCGTCCAAAATAATCTGTTTCCTCGCCGTCATGCAGCGAATATGACACGTCCTGGGCATGTACGCCCGGACAGATATCAAAAAGATAACCTCTGGTCTGGTTCTCATATGCAAGGTTCATACCAAAAGCGTAGCAATCGAAAAGGCAGTCCCCAACAGCGAGGACTAATCTCTCGATGTCATTCTTGTATGGCTGTGTCCCCGAGAAGTCTGGGGGATATATCTGAGTCGCCATGATGTCGATCTTCTCTGATGAGAGATCGGGGAGAAGATTTGAGAAATATGATCTAAAGGTTTCGTCGTCTTTGGTACGGGGGTCGGTAAACATGATGCCTTCGTTGCTGTTATGAGCGACGACAATATCGACCGAACGATCGATTTTATTCCGCATTAGAAGACGGGCAGGAATGTCTCGCAGGAATTCCCCATCCACGTTGAGCTCTATATACTTTTGGTTACAATGTAGCTTAGATAGGGGCAGCTGTTCGGCAGAAGACTTACGGAAGACAGTATCTGCAAATGCGGCATTGGCAACCATTGCCGCATTAATAGCCTGGACATCCCTTGATGGCAAGTTCGTCAACTCATCGTAGCCATGTAGCCCCGAAGTTTCTAGAAGATAGTCGTATACTAGTCCGTACTGCGTAGCATTGATGATGGGTTTCATCGCGGGACTCTGGAGAATAGCTCTTTGGAATGGTGAAGATCCATCCTCTCCTCCGAAAGCGGTTAGCTGTGCCATAACACTCCCACCGCCAGCTGATTCGCCAATAACTGTCACTCGCCGTGGATCACCTCCAAACCGATGAATGTGTTCTTGAACCCAGTCAAGGGCGAGGCGCTGGTCATAGAGTCCGGCGTTCGAAACCACATCTCTCATGCCCACCTTTTGCGGGGGGAAGCCAAAGAGACCACTGTCGTTGCAGTCAGCGTTGGCACTAGGAAAGGGAGCATTGGTAAAGGGTTTTCAGCTACGCTTACAGGCGATAGTTGATTGTAACTACGATCATTCCATCTTTATCTTCCCCAAGACTGCTAGTTAGTATTCCCGCGACATTAATCGCTTCTTTCGACCACTTAGTGTAACCGCCACCATGGATCCACACCAGCACCGGTCGCTTGATATCGACACGATATTTCCAAATTTTCTTTGGCACGTGTACGTCGAGAAGGAGACAGTCCTCTGACTGGGTCAAGGCCTCAGAGCTTCCGAGAGATGCCTCCGTAATGTTCCCGCAGACGGCGGCATATGCCTGGACAAGTGGCAAGGAGTACTGGTAGAAATTTCCTGTAGCTTGATAGCAGATTCGCGTATTAGAGCCATCGTCAATTGTGCGATTAATCGTCGTCTTGGGGATGGGGGCCTTGAAGCGACGATCCCCCAGAGGTGGCTCGGCGTAAGGTATGTTTTTGAAGGTGTAGAAACTCCTAGGCGCCTTGAATCGGCAATGTCAAAACAAAAAGTCCTCGAATCTCTAGTAACATGCGAGTGGGCGCGTACGTTTTCGATTGCTCGGTGCCTAGAAGTTTCAAGGTCTACGACTGGTTCGCATGCTGGACGAGCAAAAGCGAGGGGTATACCACTCCAGATTAGCAGCACTGCGGCCGTTGAAATGCAAATGAGCCTCATAATTTACAAGAAGCGAATGGTGGGAGTAAGAACTATCAAATGTCATCTCCACTCCAGCCCTTCGCGAGAGGGCTGTTTAAATATCAAAGAAGGAATTGTAAGAGGAGGTTGTTAGCAACCCCCATACGAACTATTATCGGCATTACTGTTTCTAACATACTAAGCCTTATTAGATCACTATCCGGCAGTACAGGAAATAAGCGGGAGGCTTTCTTGGCAGCTCGGCACTTGAATTTCACAGGTCCGGGCCGGGGAGCTCATTTTCCCCGGCACTAACCATACGAAGTAAGTGTTTCCTCCGAACGATTGTTCTTTCAGTGTTCTTTAATGACCCCGCATTAAAAGACGGATTTCCTCAAGGAAACGATTCCTCGCGTTGGCTTGGACTGAGTTCCGCATGCTTGCGGGTCGGTATCAGCGGTGCAGAAACCCACGCTGGTGGATAATTACTTGAAAGTTGAGCATCGATCTCTCGTCACACAGCTGGACAGCCCGAGTTGATATTCGAACACAAGTTTCTGTAATTGTTGATGATGTTAATATTATTTGCCAAGTCTTATAATGGCCTAAAAATGTTGCCAATTTGGGCTTTATGAATTACCATTGCCCACTTTGGAACTGAGGAGCTCCCCCTTTAGCGTGAAGGTGAATGAGATCGCCGAGATACCTATGAAGTCAAAAAAATTAAAAATTAAAAATTAAAAAAATAAAATAAAATAAAATAAAAATATCATATATGATAGATGACTTAGTTTTGGGACACGACGGTATTATTTCCTTTGCCCGACTAAACGATCTAGAAAAGAGTATCTACTCCACTCCACGGCAAATAACCTCGGGAGATTTGTGACCTTGCGCTTGGAATGTGTTGCTGTCTGATTAACATTGCTGGTTCTGAGAATTATATTGGCATCCAGGTTTAAAAGGCCTTTCCCCATCAGGTAACTCCGTGCTGAAGGATGCCCAAGCCAACTCATGTTGGCGGACATCTAACCATTATCAACTGGTCAAAGCAATATTTCCTATTAGTCCAGTGGTGTTCTAGAAGCTTGAGTGGATCGTGACCAAATCCGTCCGTGCAACAGGTATTTTCCCTCTTGCAGCCCAAATCGCCTCCGGCGCGCGCACTGTTCCGGTCATGACCAGATGCGAGAGGAGACGATATAAAATATAAATCGTCCTTCTGTAATCCGTATATCGACTCCAAGTGGGCCTTTGGAGGCGATTCCCCGGTTTTCAAGGTGGAATGGCGTTGTGATGGGATGATGATCATTGTTGAAAAGGTAGTCGGTCTACCAAATACGACCCTCGATCCCGGATATCAAGCCAAATCTGCCGGAGGTGGGTAACATTAGAGATGCCTGTTCCACTCGGGCCATCATCACGGGGGTTTCCCAAGAAGGCTGGTCAAAAGTCCATGAAGGGTGATGCCAAGTCTTCAATGGACCGAGGGGATGGGCACAACTCCCTCGGTTATTTTCCCAACTGCCATTGCTTCTTCCCAGTCGCACTCCAGCTCGTTCCTAGCACCGACAACAGCGCTGCGCATCTATTGTCATACGCCAGATGGATCGAGTAGAACCCCCACACAACAATTATTTCTTGCGCCAAGCTGGAAGTCCGCGTGGCCATCTCCGCACACAGTCATTTTCGATCCAACATCGGTGGCCATTGATCTCCTTCGCTCCTCCTACCCCAAACAGCCCCCCTGTTTCTGGACACTCAGCTCTCAGGTGTTCTGGCTTGATCCTGCTCGCGTTGGCATGGCAACAATGATGGGGAAGGGCCGGCAAGGGATAGCTTCTCCAATTCCCCCAACGGCTTCCAGAATATGCATCAATGGTGGCATCACCTCTTAACGGTTGTCGGAGAGCGAATCATGCTTGGGCTTCCCGCAACTTAAACCAAAATTAATAATCCCAGTGCATTCATCAGGATCTTGCATACGATTTGCGTGTTAGATTTGCATTTCGTCATCACCAACACGACTTGGGGATTTTAGCGCACCACTGAACTCATTCTTATGGCGGTGGTGGAAAGTTCAATGTTTGTTGTCTTAGTCAGGATGATGGAACGGGAAAAGGCTCAGCTCTAAATTCTGTAAGTTATCAACTCTTCTCGTTGCTTTCTACTGCTATCACCTAGGTAGACTAACATACCACTCAAAACGAAGTAGGTCCAGCTCGAAGAAGCTCCATCTCCTCATATTTCATGATGGTGGATACGAACATTGGCGCCCTCTCCTGGGCAGATACCTAGAACACTCCTGAGGGTGCCGATAGAATCATCACGAGTACTACCCAACATCTGCGCCCAATTGTACATTCCCAAGTTCCGCGGAGAGAAGGACATTCGGTAAATTGCTACCTACCCTACCAATGGGGTGCACTACGGCTCGAGATATTGGGATCCCGAGCGAGCCCGAGAGAACTGATCCTATGCTGAAGCATCGCTCAAGGCCGGGGACTCCATTCTCACCAGCGACTCCTGGAGGTGCGCGAGTCCAACATCCCTGACACCCACTTAATATCGTGGCTCAGGCACCTGCTTCTCAGGCAGGGGACAGATCCAAGACTTACCATTCAGCAAGTCAGCAAAGCCAAGCGAGGCCATGGAGGTGGCCCACAGGTCGCGTTCTCTTCTTTCTGGCGCATTTCTCTCATCCAACGCCGAAGTTGCCCCAAGCACTCCCTCCTCTAATCTACTAAGGACCTACAGTATGTTCAAGAATAGCACTATCGAGACCACTTCCTTCGCTAGAGATATCAAGATTGCGGTCACCCCAGGAATGCTCGATGATAGCAATGTTCTCAAACAACCTCAGAGAGTATGCCTCGGCTTATCAGACAATTCGGGCTCCCTGGTCATCTTCCTTCCAATATATTGATGCTTGCCAGGTTCAAACTTTTACATCCGTGGAGGCCATTGTGAGGCTGTCGCGAATGAGACGACTTTTAAGACTTTGGCACACACCGAACGCCGAACGCCCGCCCTAACGCCCCTGTCCACGATAACGCCACGGGTGGCTGTCAGGTCACCTTGGACTTCTTAGTCGGGAATAGGCTAAAGATTATTTGAACTTCCTCCATGGTCCTAGTAAGAAAATGCCTGACAGTAACCCATTTTTCTTCTTCTCTAGCGCTGAGATGAGGGGTTTGCTGATTGGCGCAGATAGTGCACGTACCGCCAGAAAGAGCCTGGCCTCACCGAGCTTTTTGATAATAACATAAGATTCCGGCCACGTCGTCGACAACTAGTGTATTCTTCCCGCGATTAAGAAGATGAAGAAGATCAACTGATAAACGATATTTCAACAGGGTCTGAGCCCTGTATTATACGAAGTAATCGAGTTGTTTTGCAAGGCGTGAGGGGCAATCCCTAATCTGGCGTGTGATGGAAGGATCCGTCTCCCCACCATGAAGTGGGCCAGCCAAGTGTCCCGAATAGGAAGTTCGAGTGCAGGGACGACGCCGGCCCCGTTTCTTATATCTTTGCATCTTTGCTAATGTGCCGACTAAGTCTGCCGATGCCGAGGGATTGTCACGCAGGAAGAGAGGATAACAAGTTGAGATGTCATGAAATGCGGGTTTCTTTCTAGAATATAGTTAATTACGTTTTCTTTCACAGCCCAGTTTACGAAGTAAATTCCAGCGATTACTTAATATATTCCACCTTTGCTATACCTTAGTAGTTAACATCATTGATCTACCCCACGACCTCCTCATTTCTCCTCTTTTCTCCTCACCAGCTTACTTCTCCGAGAATCCTACCCAGTTATGTAACTAGACCCGGAGGACCAGGTCTAAATCCCCATGCTAGACCCCATAACTAGTTGTAGGATTGTAGTAGGATTGAAGGTGTGGCACGAAGTAAATACTAAAGGACTAAAGGGATATGATGTATTACTAGTTCCCCGCACTCTACCACATCGTACCATCCACCAGGTGCTGGCATACGATGCAATGATACTACCCCACGAGCTAGCGAGAAGAGTATTGTAATCGTTTGCAAAGATGGGTAGTGTCCGTCCGTTCACTTCCCCAACATTTTAGATCCTCTAAAGCTTCACGAGCAATCGCCCCATTCATGATAACCTGGGAGGCAGTTTGGGCTGGGATACTGACTATTAGGTCCCTTTGCTCAGTCCTAAACATTAAGATCAAATGCACTCGTGTTCGAAATCTGTGACCAGGCCGGAGTTCCCGTCACTCAGTCCCTCGGCTCCATTGATCAACCCCCCGAAGAGCGAATCCCCAATTTGCCCTTCAGAATCAAACCCACTTAATAATACCCGCTCTTACCCCAGATTCCGCCCAAGCTGATGCCCACGAGTAGAGTTACCCAGTGGCGTAGAGCATTTGCCTTAATAGGAGGCGTTAGCTTGGATCTAGTATTTTAGTGTAGATCCTTCAGAATTGGACACTAAGGGGAGGCAAACATGATTCTCCAGACTGCTTGCAGGAAAGGTTGGGGACTACTTCGTACGCTCCGCTTTAGCTCCACCATCTAGCGGGCATCCATGGTCGTTTCATCCCCACACGCCCCCTCTCCTGCCGCATTGCCGAATGTGATTTGCTCCGAACAAGCAGGGAACCCCCAGTTCCCAGTCTGCTGTCCACCATGTCGAACATGGGTTACGCGAGACCGATGTCCGGGGAGAGGCTGATAACACTGGGTCGGCCTAATCCCAGAAAAGCAACCTAATGGGGTTATCATCCCCACGGTAAGGTCGGCCCAACGGGCGTAGAACCAGTTCAGAGAGATAGCCAGGCGGAGCTTAGAATTCTGATTCTAGGGTGCCACGAGAGATAAGATGCCCCCCTCTTCCCGCATCTTCAACTCTTTCCTTTCCCTCACTTGTGCTCTTTCCTTTTCTTTGCTCTCTTGCTTTATAGCCACCGATCCCAGTTTCGCTTTCACTTTCCTTATCTCGCCATCTTTGCAGATGTCATAGATGGTAGAGATATTCTGGGTCATCCTCATCGCAAACTCTATCGAAATATCCCGTTCATAGACGGTCTTGATGCACCGTCGCAGGCTTTCCCTATCTTAAGTCTCGCCATTCATTCGGCCCTTTCGCCTCTCACTCTCGAGGGGCTTCACAATATCTTTCCCATCTCTTCTTTCTTTGTCCGTCCTGCTTGACCCTATTTCATCATGGGTGTTGATGACATTGAGGTCAAGTGTTACGATGGCCCCGGTCCATCTGACACCGCGCAAGGTGTTATGCTCGAAAAGCATGCGGCCCAGGTAGAGGCCAAGTACGGCCAGACTGTTCGAGGTCTCGCCCCCCGCCACGTCCAGCTCATCGCCATCGGAGGTGCCATCGGTACCGGCCTGTTTGTCGGTATCGGTGGTGTCCTCTCGAAAGCTGGTCCACTGTCTTTGATTCTCGGATATCTTGGTTGGGGCATGTTCTTCGTGTGGCCCACCAACCTGTGTGTCGCCGAGATGTGCTCGTACCTCCCTATCCGTGGATCTATCTTCGAACTTGCCGGCCGCTTTGTTGACCCCGCTCTGGGCTTCGCCATGGGCTGGACGTACTTCTATACAGGTGTTATGCTCGTGTGCGTCGAGTACAGTGCCGTTGCCACACTGATGCAATTCTGGGTGGACGGCGTCAACCCCGCAGCTTGGATTGTCATGGGAATGGTCATTTGCATTACTCTCAACGTGGTGGCTGTCAAGTAAGCAAAGCCGCAGACTCCCATTTCAGTCCATCTCCAACTAACGTTTGTTTTTTCTCAGGTGGTATGGTGAATCCGAATTCATCATGGCTTCGCTCAAGATCCTACTCCTCTTCGGCCTCCTGATGCTCACTCTCATCACCATGTGCGGTGGCAACCCCAAGCATGATGCCTATGGCTTCCGCTCCTGGGGAGAGGGTAGGGCCATGCTCAGCTATCACTCAGAGGGTGCAACCGGTCGCTTCCTGGGTTGGTGGAAGGTCATGATCTACGCTGCCTTCACCATCACTGGCCCTGACATGATCGCCTTGTCTGCTAGTGAGATTCAGAACCCCCGCCGCACCATTCCCCGTGTCGCCAAGCTCATTTTCTATCGTCTCGTCGGCTTCTACGTTCTCGGAGTTTTGGGTGTCGGCATCATCTGTGCTAGCAATGACCCAACCCTCAAGGACGCCCTCGTGAATGGCGCACCTGGTGCTGCTGCGTCTCCCTGGGTTATTGGTATCAAGAACTTGAATATCAAGTTCCTCCCTCACTTGATCAATGCTCTCGTCCTAACTTCCGGCCTGTCCTGTGGCAACGCTTACCTATATGCCTCCTCGCGTACTCTTTACGGTCTTGCTCGAGGTACGCTCCCCCCTTACAGTATGCACATCGAATTGAAGCTAACAACCACGTGCAGATGGCCAAGCCCCAAGATTCCTGATGAAGTGTACCGGTGCTGGTGTTCCCATTTACTGTGTTGGTGTAGTCTCCCTTCTTAGCTGTATTACCTTCCTTGTTTCATCCACCTCGGCCATTGAGGTCTTCTACTGGTTTGTCGACCTCACCACTACTGGATTCATCGCCACCTACACAATGATGATCATTACCTTCCTCGGCTGGTACCGCGCCCGCATCAAGCAGGCTTTTGAGGTCGCCGCGCTCCATTACGTCGCTCCCTATTCCCCATACGGCGCGTATCTTGCACTAGTCCTCGGCATCCTCGCCCTCCTTTTCTGTGGATTCGACCAGTTCGGTCCCTTCCATGTTCAAGGCTTTATCACCAACTACTTCTGCTTGCCCTACAGCATCGGCACCTTCATGCTATGGAAGTTCCTCAAGAGGACAAGGTTTGTGAGGCCGGAAGAGGCAGATCTCATCTCTGGTAAGAAGGAAGTTGACGATGAGTGCCGTATCTGGGAAGAGGGTGGCATCGAGGAGAACTGGAGGAGAAGGCTTGCCGCCATGCCGTTCTGGCAGCGTCTCTGGGAGAGAATGTGGTAAATTGCGTTTTCTGTGCTAAGTCTAGTCTGTTGGATGTAGCTACCATTCTTTCTAGATGGCTCTCTGCGATCTACTTTGTTATTTTACAAATCACTTACAACATTATATTCACTTTTTTCCATCATTATATACCTAAGTAAATCATTGCGTCGGGTTATGGGATACTCAGATGTTCGCTAGGCTGAGCCATCGAATCGAATGATATCAACCACATGCAAGTCAGAGGCTTTCCTAGGGAGAGAGAAAAAAAATAGATGAGACATCATGAAATAGCGTGAAAGATGTAGGTTGCGCTGCCTGACCGTATCCTTCTCCGATAGTACGACTCATCCTGCAGGCTTCCATGTTCTTGTCATAATATAGCACCATTCTCTCGCTTTGGGAAGGGACATACGTTGTCCTCGGCGTAGTCCTTATATCTATCTAGCAAGTCCGTCCAACCTAACGAGCGCCCTTCATGCGCAGTCCTCTGTGACCGGAATGCGAAGTGCGCCGCTATCGCCGTCCCATCAACCACAACATGGCGGCCAACTTCCTTTGGTCGTATGCAAGTGAGATATTCCTCGTCATCCCACTGTGGAAATGGGAAAACGTCCATGACATCGCGACCTCGAATCGCGAAGAAGTTAATAGAAAGTCGTTCGTATGCGTAGTCCCAAATATTGAACTGATACATATCTGTCTCGTTTTTCTCTAGGCGGGAGAGAAATGAGCAGTGAGTCTGAGCGGCAGCTGCCCAATTCATAAGCCCGGGACCGAACGCATCGTATGTGAGGGTGGAAGCGGGCGACGTGGAAATGTCTATGGTTTGCCCGGCTGTCTTTGGGCGCACAGGGAGCCATCGATGCTTCCTGAACGGGGCGGGGGACGAGCCGTTCTTTAGGAAATTCCGGGGACCGTCTGGTGGTCCATCGAATGAAGGGAGCATGGATGTACGCCATGTCACGCGAGGAGGCGTGACGGGAGGAGTCATCTCCTACATGAGTGTTCAGATATTATGAGTATGATGTCTTTCGTCTCTCCATTGATAACAGAACGTAACGCAGACCCCAAGAGAAGCGGAAATACAGGGGGAGGGATCGGAATGGTGGAAAAGAACTCTTACTGGCCAAAATGGCTCGTAGACGCCTAGCCCATAATGTACCCAAGAGAGGGCTGGGTTGTTGACTACGTTGGCTGAAACGGCAAAGTATTGTGGATTCGCATCAAGGCGTTTGACTAGAGCGGGAATCGTTCCATCATCAATAAACACCTATTGATAAGCCACGGTAGATTCAATATCAGCTCCTGAACCCATAGGTAGATGAACTGTGCTGTTCCCAGGAGTCGCATGGGATTCTGTCTCATTCCGGATTTATTTTTTTTCCCCTTCCTGGCCTGTTTCTTCTCCTAGGAAATCTTCTCAAACTCACCACATCGTCGTCAATCTTGATATAAATAGCGTCGGGGTTCTTGACGGGCTCCCAGCTACCCACATACCCCTTGTATCCCACTCCGGGAATATATTTCGAGTATCCGGGATTCGACGCGACAAGTTCATCGAGATATGCAAGATCGGCAGAGACCTGGGTACGTACGGAAAAGATTACTCGGTCAAGGATACCACCATTTTCTCTCATATTCCTCTGTGAGTGTGAGGGAGGTTAGTGATATCACAACAAGATCCTCCATCCGAATACAAAGCTAGGACGATGAGAAGGGAGTGAAAAACCTTCAAGTAGCAGTCCAGTATTCTCACAAAGTCACGTCGGCCATAAAACACGAGTCCAATCACCTCCCTCCGTGCTCCAGTGGAAGGTAATGGGGATGTCTCGGGAGCTACCTCGTCTTCTTCGTAGGGGCGTGACACACTGGCCACCCCATCTTGGAGTGTCCACAGCCGTGGCGAGACCCAGAAGATGCTTATAATAATGAAAGCAAGGACAGGAACGCAGATCGCGCGAGGGCTCTTGGTGATCATGAGGGGCTGCGCGGTGGTGGCTTCTTCACTAGATCCCCAGTCGCCTGGGACAATTAGGGCGGGGAGAGGGAAAAAAATGATGGTATGTGGCTACATTCAGATCTCGGGAGAAAGAAGATGAGAATAATTGTATAAAGCGGTAGCGAGCCCCATGTCTTGTTTGGATTTTCGGCCATTGGACGGGATGTCAGGGATATCGAGCCACGGGAAGGGTCTTGGCGAAAGTTACGTTCCAACTTCCAAGTGAGGAAGAATAATACTCCAGCTCCAAAGAATTGGGCGAGGGAGAAAGGAAAGGAGAAAGGAGAGGAGAAAGGAAAGGAGAAAGCACAGACGCAAATCTGTCAATGATGGCCTCAAATGGGAGGTTAAATTTGACAGTTTTAACCTATGCGTAATGCGGTCGGCCGTTTTGTTTCGCGATCCCAGCCAAGATGAAGATCTCACCCCGGCTGTATGTCTGTCTACATGAGACGAGGATTTCTTGGAGTTTATATTTTTTTTTCTTGGCATCCAGATGTGGCCACCGTTGAACAAGCCAAGATTAGACAGCACAGGCCTTTTCCATTCTCTTCATGTTCGGAGCTATTATTTAGCTGGTTGACGCACATTCGTCTTGAGTTGAGTCCCATCTGACCCCTGGGATTGCAACTCTCGTTGTTGAAGCGAAGCACTAAAAGAAATATTGCATGGCTGTATCTGGGTCAACATGTCTCCGCATAGCAGCCCTCCGGTCATTTATAGCTCGGTCAATTCTTAATTTTCATCAACCGTGTCCCTGGCATGCTTGGGGGGGGGGGCATTGGGATCTGTGGCAGAGGGCAAACGCATATTTGTATCTTGCCAGAGAGAGTCACGACTTATAGACACTTATCTATATAATCCTTACTGTCTCTTTCGGCATGTTCCCTTTAATTTCCCTGAGAATTGCAATTGACTTCTCCCTTTCTTCCCTGTCTAGTTCAGCGCACTTGAGGACAAGGAGGTTTAGTCTCTTCCAGCTATCTTCACCATCAACTCCTAGAAGTATTAGGAAGCATACTCGATCCACATCACTACTCATCTCACTCCACTTGAGGAGCATAAATAGGCCGACTTTCTGTGTGAATCCATCCTTGCCGCAGCTGTCGGCTACAGCCTCTTGAAGGAAGGGTGCTATTGCCGTCGTCAAGTTCGGATAAGTTGGTGGTGATTGCGGTGCTTTGACAGAGTCGAGGGTCCCTAGACGGAGCAGGGGCCCGTGGAGAGTGATGCTGCCTCCGCTGACGGCGCCGAACGGATCCTGGTGGAGGAGCTGGATGTCGATGTCAAGAAGTTTAGCGAAAGGAGTGACGGCCTCGTATTGGGACTCGGGTCCGAATAAGACACGCCCACCGCTGCAGCCTGCCCAGCTCCAGGATGGCGCGAGATACTCCTTGGTAACGTGAGGCTGATCCTCTAACTGTCCAGTTGACAGCCTCTTGAGTCGGGGGACTCGTGTCTGTAATTAAGACTTTATTAGCTCGGCAGCTACGTTGGGTCTATTGTCTAGGTATTTGGCGATGAAACAATACTGACCCAACACAGACCACGAAGTAAGTCCTCCTTCCAAAGGCCCGCAACGTATGTATCACCCGTGGCACGATGAAACTCGTTCGCTAGCCCTGACAGCGCAGGAAGCGTATCAGTAGCCACTGTCAGCGACCGGCAGGAGTAATTCTCAATAATTTTGATCCACAAGTCAAAATGCGACATCCCAGCTGTCGACGCAGGTGGCTTAAAGTTTCCCTGTATCGTCAACGGGCGCGATACCAAGGCTCTATAACGAAGGGTATTGAAGTCGCGGGCACGGAGGATTGTGGCTGGGGATGGGAGGGGAACCGTCATCGCGACGGGAAGCTGCAGGTCTTTGAGAAATGAGATTAATCTGCGGCGCCAGGTCGGGACGATGTTGCTACGGAGGATGCCGATGTATTCCTTGCTGCGATACATTTCCATGATGCGAACTCGCCGCCCTGACTCCTCAACACTGCCCTTTGGGCACTCAAAGCATATCTGCTCGGGTCCGAACCAAAGAGTTCGCGGTGCCAGGAGTGTCTCCTGTAGAATCCATCCTCTGGAACTCAACGAGTTCTGGGTCAGCTTATAATTGGATATCTCCGCACCAGGGCGCAGGAACACCTTTGGCGGAGGCTCATCACCGTTCCTCCAGTCTAACCAACAGCGCGGCACGTTTGGAACTTTTCGGTCTCGGAAGATACCTTCAGCAGTCTTTGTAGCGCACGCCGCTGCTATCGTGACCACGGCACCTCGATAGACTCCGCACATGCGTGCCGCCTCGCGGGCCCAGTCATCGTTGGAGTCCTGAATGATACAGAGAGCGTCGATCCATAAGAATGGGATCTTGAGGGCCCTCGTAACTGTGATTGCGTCGCGAAGCGTGGCGGGGAACTCACCCAGAGGCCGACCGGCGCGAAACTGTGCTTCTGTTGCTTTGGTGAGCTTGAAAGTGGTGTCACCTCCCCAGCAATATGAGAGAGCAGCATAGGTACCATGACGGCCGGCGCCATCTATGAGTTTCGGGTTGGGGCTATGCGTGTCAATAATTCTCGTTGGGAGTTCGGCCGACGCAGGGTATTGGGCAGAGCAGGACTCATGGCCGTTGACGCAAGAGGAGAGGAGATCAGACGCCAGTTTTAGGCACTCCTCTGATCCAGAATTGGAGTATATACTCCTTGCAAGCATGCTGTTGTCACCTGGTGGCTCGAACCCTAAGATTTTCCATCAATTGGCTATCCAGCAGCACAACTAAGCGTCTCGAAAGGGTTATTCCATACCTCTCAATGCACAAGCCTCAAAGGACGTCAGGATACGCATATCCCCCCTTTCTGAATGCTGCGTAACAACAACATGAGGCAGTCCATTAATCGTCGTATCCCATTGCGTCGTCCCAATCCAAATCGGCTGTGCACTCAGACCTTGGCCTAGGGCTTTATCATCCAGCCCGGTGGGGTAAGCTGTAGTGATATAGGCTTGCCAAATAGACCAGCACAAATCACACTCACTCGCCGCAGATCGAAGGGACAAGAGGTTATTGTGCTGCTTGAAGAACTGGAAGAGTGCTGGTCGGATGTTTTCGTAGGTGTCGGGCGCGGAAGGGTCGTTGAAGGTTCCGGGCCGTTGGGCCTCAGCTGTTAGGAGCAGTTTCCGGACGTCAAATCCTATGCATATCGAGCATAGCTTGCTGGAGCTGGTAGACATGCTGAAATATGGTTTTAGCGCATCCTGAGATGCAAAGTGGTTGCAGATACGCCGTTCCAAGAACCAGGAGCTAGGCTTGAGCCAGAGTTGTTGCTTGTTTCTCTCCTCTTCAAAACCCCGCCCTGACTGCCCTGTGCGCGCGTCAGCATATTGCATTGGGCACGGTAACAATCATATTTATTGATAATTTGTCTTCCCACCACACAAACCACGACCTCGAGGAATTTCTAACACTGAGCGGTGTGCTAACGACAACTTCGTCGAGTAGCATTTCCCCTTCATTTCCCCCCAATCCCCACCATTATACATCTGAGCTCTACCGACCAGCCTGCACCGCACGCCCAATGCATACACTGTATGCACAGCACGGAAAACAACTTGTAATTACAGAGGGTAGAGTCCCCAAAAGCTAATATATTTGCCCACATCAAGCTGCCTAGAGTGGCATCCTTCTCATCACTCTTCCCCCAATATTTGCCTATCTACAAAGCTGCGCCCTCTCCCTCGCAAAGATGGTCGCTCTCATGTTTCCTGATATGGGGCCCGGTTTTGGCGCCATCCTAGGTATGGGGGGATCGTGCTTCGTATCATACGTCGACGAGAGCACCGTCCACAAGAGCTACGAGATCTGGGTAGACGGCCGCCGGCGGTCGTATTACCCTGAAGGTTCTGAGGAGAACCTGGCGCGTGAGTACGCCATCTGTAAGTGCCTCGGCGATCACGACCGCATCTTGCGTTGCTTCGGCCTTGACGAGATCCGCCACCCAGGGGTGCACGCGCTGCGCCTCGAGCTAGCGCCGTTGGGTACTGTACGCGACCTTATCCAGAAAAAGCTTGCGGGCGACCCCCTGCCGGAGCAGACCCGGCTACAAATGTGTTGTGACGTCGCTGACGGGCTCGCCCATATCCACTCACGACGCGTATGGCATTCTGACATCAGCTGCCGGAATCTTATGCTCTTTGATGGCTACCGCGTGAAGATTGGCGATTTTGGCGGGTCCATCATCTGGGAGAAAGAGGCGTCATTTCCGGTCACGGTGGCTGAGGAGTGTCAATACGAGCTTCCCTGCCGCGGACGGGAGAGAGACGAGCGGCCGATCATGAAGAGGGAGCTCTTCGCGCTCGGATCATGCATGTACGAGATCATGGCCTGGATGCGGCCATTCCAGGGCCTACGAGATTCTGAGGTGACTAAGCGATACGAACGCGGCGAGTTCCCATCGTTGGATGGCATCACAGCCACTGTTGCACAGGTTATCTGGAACTGCTGGCACGAGGTCTATGACTCCGCAGACGAGGTGGCCGAGTCGCTAAAAGAAGGATTACCAGGTAACGGCGGAGAGGTATCGTCCAACTCAATTGTACAGGGAAAGTAGGCTGCCAAAAGAAAGAAAATAAGAAAGAAAATAGAGGCCGGTCCCGGAACATAACTCCACAGTTCTACTACATACGGCATTTGTAGTTAGGTGAAAAACCTCTTGTCTGAGTCTCAACAGACGAATATGCAGCTAAAGTGGGGAAGGACCGTAACGTCCAAAGTAATGGTGGGACCTCCTCCAGGGCCAGGTTTACAATAGTCTGCGTCTGAGAAGGGTTTGAATGTCGTCGACGATAGTGTGCGAAGGTTAGCTCCAGTTACGGGATCTCAACCCCAGCGTCTAATGTGAATTTAGAGTTCATTTTCACGAAAGATTCCGATGGGAAAAGACCGAGGAGGAAGAGTGGGATGTTGCATTAGCATACGTAAAGCTAGATCCCCGCTTCGTCCCCCCATTCCCATGACAGACGGATAACAACGGGTCTTGGGAAGAAAGTTATTCCGCGAGCACCCAGCATCAGCTTCAGGTGGTTCTCGAAATCGTCCACTAAATTACACGATGGATGAAGGCGGGGTATTCGTGCCAAAATCGAGGACAATCGCTCAGTCTCCCTCCCCACCTCGCCTTCAGCACATCGCTTCAACACTCCCCACTCGTATCTTGGGGGGAAAAAACGGGTGGTGGTTGGCAAGTCTAACGACCACGACCGATCAATGGCTCCTTCCGGACCTGAGTCAAGCCCGACAGCTCGTGCTGCGTCTCAGCGAAATGTAGAAGTCCTTGTCACTGGTTTTGGCGTGAGTTTTCATCAAGAACGCGAGCTGTTGACATTTTCTAATAAGAAATGCACATAGACTTTTGGCAAAATAAAAGTGAACCCGTCGTACGAAATTGTGTCCCGTCTGCCCAACCAAATCTCATCCGATGATAATGATGGCCCTGCTATCACTGTCCGGGCCTATCCCGAAGCCATAAAGGTTACATACCGGAATGTATTTCGTCTCATCCCCGAATTGTACACCGCCAACTTCCCGGAAGCCAAATTCTTTGTCCATGTCGGCGTTAATAATTCGACAAGGCGCTTCCAGTTAGAGCGACGGGCGAGGAAAGGACCCTATTCTGCAGCCGATGTGGAGGGGAGGCCATTCGATGACGAATGGGAGAATGATGATGATGAATCGGGCAGAGTGCCAGACGAGATTTATTCCGACATAGATGTGAACGCCATTGTGGAGAAGTTAAGCCAAGAAGGGTACGTACAATCTCATTTTGTTAATTGTAGCACGACGGACCGGTTTACGATTCACAAAATCCTCCAAGCACAGCTGACAAGCCACATCCATTTTAGCCGGTGGGAAGTGGAATCATCGACTGATGCTGGTCTGTTTCTCTGCGAGTTCATTTATTTCAACTCCCTGCTTCTCGCGCGACGTCTGAGGACTAGTCAAGGGCGGCACATTAGAGGCATATTTCTACATGTCCCGCCGTTTCTTGACGAAAAGGAACTGGAGAAGGGTCGCGACATTCTCATCGAGATTATCAAGCAAATGGTCAAACAAGGAGAGCAGCGAGAAGAGTCGTAACACGGACACGGTCAATCAACGGAGTTATGTATGACACATGTCGGGGAATACATAAACACGTGTGTTTCCTTCGGAATAGAGAACGTTCACGGATCTCTCTGTGCTTCGTGGTGCTATGTGGGATGCAGAGCAGATCCGATGTTCGCTGGTCAACTGCCCAAGGGTCTTCATGACACCGAATCATGAGGCATCACTAACTGTACAACGCATCGGAGCGCCTTCCGATCCAACGCATACGATATTGCACTGCGACATATCCACCATCCATGACCCTACTCGACGGTAACAAGTATTGGCCTCTTCGGAACATACTCTTCAAACGTTACTTCCACTCCAAAGCCTTAGTATCTCATTCAATTAACATTGTCTGTGCATGTGGATGAAAATTCAATTCTCGAAGTGCGTGCCCGATCCACTGACTAGATCTCGCCTCATTTGATTCGAGATGAATTGCGCACGTATTCATATCATAGAAGTGTGCGGATCCAAGAATTTTTCGAAGCTCCCTGAGAGGCTGGGACTTCTTGTACACCCGGGATATTCGGATTGCTCTTACCTGACTGACTAAGCGTGATGGTGAGGGAGGGAGGGGCGACCGGTTTGTTTCAGCAGGAGGAGATATTCGAGAGTCGCTTCCCAGCGCCCACTTGTCCCAGACAAATACCTTCGTCATCTTCTGGATATCCCTTGTCGAAATCTAAAAGTTTAAACCTCACACTCATCAGCGGACTCGTCACACAATGCCTCCGAACCAGGGCCTAGTACATCCCCAGGAGTACAATGTCGAAGATTCTAATATTGAGCTTATCGGCTCTGATATTGACCACAGGGTCAAGTACAACTCCGCATTGACCGAGCCTGCCTGGAATGACGGCAAGATCGGGAACACTGCCGGTCTTTTCATCTGGCGCATCGAATCCTTTGAGGTCGTCCCCTGGCCTGCCGAGAAGTACGGAAAGTTCCACACTGGTGATAGCTACCTTATTCTCAATTCTATCAAAGTATCTCAGAATTCCGAATCGGAGGAAAAGCTGTGCCACGATATCTTTTTCTGGCTCGGCAGCGAAACAACCCAAGACGAAGCTGGAACAGCGGCGTACAAGACCGTGGAGCTGGACGAGTTTCTACATGGAGCCGCCACCCAACATCGTGAGGTGGAGAGAGAGCCCTCTGGGGACTTTTTACGGCTATTCCCTAGACTTACCATCCTACGTGGCGGAGTACGCTCCGGGTTTAGGCACGTTGAGGAGGAGGAAGAGAAGGAAGTTATTATTACGTTGCTTCGTGTGTTCAAGGCATCGTCAGGTGGTATTGATTCGACCGTGGTTCATGAGGTCGAACCGAAGTGGCAGAGCTTGGATGATGGAGATGTCTTCATTCTCGACCACGGAGACAAAATCTGGGTGTGGCAAGGCCGAAAGTGTAGCCCCATGGAGAAGGCCAAGGCGGCCCAAGTCGTCCATGATATGACACTGGCGAAACACGTCCCGGTTGAGGTGCTCGCGCAGGAGGAACCTCGATCGCGGCGTGTAGTAGATCTTCTTGGTGGTGAAGACATTTCCACGACTTCCTTCAGCGCCCCTCGTCCAGTTTCGGCGTCCGGAAACCGGGGGCCGGCGTCGGATCTGGACAAGAAACTCTTCCGGATCAGTGACTCGTCGGGATCACTCACCTTCGAACTTGTTAATGAAGGTTCGTCAATTAACCAATCTGATCTTGATGGTTCCGACATCTTCCTGCTGGACACGGGACGGGCGATCTGGGTCTGGCAAGGTCTTAGTGCGAGTCGAACTGAAAGGGCGATGTGGTTGGATGTAGCCCAGGCATACGCTCGCAAGGCTAGAACTGCGGCTATTTCTGCGCAGCCGATTGCAAAGGTTGTTGAGCGGAATGAGCCTCCCGCATTCTGGAAGGCGATTTCCGCGGCTTAATCGCGACTTGGTGTTGAGATCCGCAAATCTGATGCGTGACGGGAAGGTTGGGATTTGCAACCTTAACATTACAGTTTCCGGATATGCACCTCATAAAGATGAAAATTCGGGTATAAAATCTTGCTACCGGATGAAGGTTCCTTGCGGAGGTACTAAGGCTATGTTTAGTAACAGAGATCGTTTATGGCAGGCGAGAATATAAGATGTCAACTGGGTCTTTCTGATACGGGGATTCTGCCCAGTCCGGATTCGATTCAAAGCACTCAAGCTATTCCAATGTGAAAAGTTGGTCGTTACGAAGTACATATTCCCTTCATCCGCAGGAGGTTTCGAGGACCCACAAGAAAAGCCCCTCGTTAGTGTGAAAATGATCGAAGGCTGTACCCCCTTTGTTAAAGAGGCGGCGGGTAGGAGAAAAGTGTTGGGAGAGCGAAGCAGTGGCTCAACGAGAGTCAAGATGCCAACGAAATGTTTGACTGGAGGAAGAATACGTTATCCCTAGTAAATAGGGCTGTTCGATGTAGTCACTCAACACTAGTGACCCCTGACCCTGCTCACAAGGAACTTATGAAGAAGTCTATTTCTATCTTGCAGCATTTTGTCAAATAGGAGCAGTACTTTACGAAGATGTACTGATTGCCCACCATCCCTAAAGAGAGCAAAGTGTTGGTGGGGCGGATACCTGACCAGCCTGGCACTTGTCTTGCAGGTTTCCCTGGCCACCATATGAGGTAATGGCACAGACCTTCAAGTGAAAAGCGCAGGCGAAATCTCGCCATTCAAGTTTTCGGACTTATGTTTCAGTAACCGATGTTATTGATCGTTACCATTCCTACACTAGTCTCAGGACGAAAGACGCAACGGAGCTTGATGTGGGGGACGCGGGGGATGCGGGGCACCACTAACAATGAAGTGGGTGAAGGCGGGCATCGGTTGATCACTAATTGAAATCAATACCTGCTCCAACGGCTTCAAGACCTATGCAATGCTAGTTGTGCTGGCTTATGACGATATTTGTTCCCATGCCTCCTCCTATCTCTTATGCTAATAAAGTTACATGTTGCTGCTCGGTGCTGCTTTCACATTACCTATTCTCAGCACCTTTTGATGAGTGTTCCTCTCTGTTTCGAGACCGACGTCGTCGATGATTTGTTCCAATGTGAAGTATAGAATGTATCTAGAGAAAGCAGACAATGACATTAGTCACCCATGATACATCGGATCGGCTCGATGATCCCGATTCCCGATGATATCATCATTTATAATTCATTGATAAGAAGACTCTATTTAATCAAGCTGCTCCCGCAAGTTAACTGAGCCATTGCCTTCTCAGCGGAAAGTTCATCATCCCAACTCATATAATTCTAATAATGGAAGCTTTCGAGTACACTGCTAACCCTTCGCGGGTTGTCTTCGGCAATGGGACCATTGCTAAACTTCCCGATATTCTATCCGAACTGAAGCTGTCTCGCCCCCTCCTCCTCTCGACTCCGCAGCAAATTGGACAGGCCGATCGTGTTAAGGACTTGCTCCGGGGCGAGGTTGCCGGCGTCTTTAGCGAGGCTACTATGCACACGCCATTGGAGGTAACGGAGCGGGCAGTTGAGTTTGCCCGATCATCCAACGCAGATTCGATCGTCTCCATTGGCGGCGGCAGCACCATCGGCCTCGGCAAAGCTATTGGCGTGCGGACCGGCCTTCACCACATCGCTATCCCCACCACCTATGCTGGCAGCGAGGTCACGCCAATTTTAGGTGAAACGTCCGGCGGGCTTAAGACGACTCGTTCAGATCCCAGCATACTACCCGGCACCGTCATCTACGATGTGGATCTTACATTAACGCTGCCAGTCGGACTGAGTGCGACCAGTGGTGTGAATGCGATTGCACATGCAGTCGAGGCGCTTTACGCCAAGAACGCCAATCCAATCATCAACATGTTTGCCCAGGAGGGCGTCAAATCGCTCGCTGCTTCGTTGCCGGAAATCGTCAAGGAGCCGAGCTCTCCAGCTGCACGATCAACCGCGCTATACGGCGCCTGGCTCTGTGGAGTTTGCTTGGGAAATGTTGGAATGTCCCTACACCACAAGCTCTGTCATACGCTTGGTGGTAGTTTTGGCCTGCCGCATGCCGAGACACACACCATTGTCCTCCCACACGCCCTCTCCTATAACGCCCCTAAAGCAGCTCGGGCGATGAAGATGCTAGCGGAGGTGCTCCCCGGAAGTAATGGAGATGCGGTGGCGGGTCTCAATGTGTTGCTAGACAAGCTAAACGTTAAACGGGGCCTGAAGGATCTTGGCATGAAGGAGAGCGATATTGACAAAGCAGCTGACATTGCCGTGTCTAAGCCCTACTGGAACCCTCGGGAAATCGAACGGCAGGCAGTGAGAGAGCTCATTCGGCGGGCATGGGCAGGAGAGCCGGCGCGAGCCGACCTGTAATCTAGTTACATTACTCTACTGGGAATATCTTCTTGGCTTCCTGCAGCTGTTACCAGGAACAACTAGCTTAGACCGTTCCGTCACATATTATATCACGACGTGGCCTCTGAGGAACAGATTTGTTTCTTTCCCAATTTTGCGAATATTCAGAAAAGAACGATCGAGTGTCGCGGAGATGTTTGCGGTAACAAAGAGACAAAAACTGCACACTAGGGGAAAAAAAAGGCCCATTGTATTGATTAGACAGACACTGGCATTAGTGAAGCAGAAATTGTTCTAATGATGGAACTCTAGGTGCTATGCATAAACCATAACTCATCCTGCCACGCCAACCAGTTCTCCCCCTCTAGCCCCTTGGAAAAGGACAAAAATAATGTCCCCTTTGGCCTTGTGATGTTGACAATCGACAGCTGCGCTTCGATTCCAGGCGTGCCAGTGATAGAATATAGATCTCTCTATCGTAGAACCTTGAATGAAATTAACATCTGATTGACATAGTATGAACCGTTAACTCTATGTATCAAGAATACAGGGTTGTGGCGAACTAGAGCTCGACGAAGATGCTGCTGTCCGCCTCGACTACGGTCCGAGACAAGGATATTTCGACCCGTGACATGTCGAACTGATGTTTAATATCGAAAAAGCACTCCAGAGATAAAACGGAACCAAAGTCAGATTCGTAATCGGCCAGTTTTCTCTCCAGCTCAGCCTGTTTAGTCTTGTCGTCGATCGCCACCCACGCCGCCATCAGACACAGCGGCACATGCGAAGTGCCCAGCGGCCTGTGTTGAGACATGGCATCTGCCAGCCCCATTATTTCATCAAGAATATCTGCCGATTCTTGGAGAAGGAGAAGATTTTCAGGATCGGCAGACTGAAGTATGGAATTTAGCATTATAGCCATCGAATTAAAGATGCTGTATTGCGCCTGGGTGCGTGCCAGTACCCGGCTCACGGTTATTGGGCCGACTCGAGGATTGTCATAGATGAGGATAGCGTCTCCAGATCCGAAAGAAACCTGCTGAGCAAGTTGATCTAGTATTGGGCGCAGCGCAGCGAAGTCGATAAGCATCAACTCGTACAGTGAACGTATCCGAGTGAGGTGCAACTGCGGATGTCGGAGAAACTCTGGGATACTCGCAAAATTCTCCAAACTCATGCTTGGGAACGGAGAATTTGTTAAGTTCTCTGATGGAGGGAATCCTAGCGTCCGTAGTAGGTCGCCAAACCATGGACCAAACTGAATCTTTGGATTTATGAGACCCTCAGCGACCTAGTGCACATCCAATTTTTCCCGTCAGTTATCATAGAGCGGATCATGATTTCAAACATAAAGCATAATCTCCCATACCATGGCTGCGCAAAGGGTGGTCACCAGTTCTATTTCAAAGTGGGTCGTCCAGTGGGAGGTAGATATAGAGCGCAAGATGTGAGCCAAGGCTTCTCCATGATGCACGTACGGGTCGTCCCGACTTCCAAGCCAATGCTGCAAACGTCATTAGACTCACCCCCCATATGATGCTCCTGAACGACGAGGGCACTCACCTGGCAAATTATAATGAGGTAAATGGCACATAAGGTGTCTGTTATTTGCGATTTGTTGGGATTGTCAAGGGAGATTCGCAGCTCCTTCAAGGCATCTAGATATGTAGCAAGCATCTCAGGTCGTTGCTTTCCTGTATAGAGTGCCGGGTGGGAAACCGTGAGGGCTTTTGCCGCCGCGTCAAGGGCCTTGTTTTTTCCCAACCGTTTGGGAAGGTCTAACACGAACCCACCATAGGTTGTTAGGTCATACCGAAGGTCCTTCACGTCGAGAGCGGAAACGAGGGCGCCTGCAAGCATCGTTGTCTCGTTACTTGGGGACCTGGAAGTGTGTGGCGTCGTACAACCAACGAAAGATACCGCATGGGAATCCGAAGGTTCTCTGGGCTTCGGCAGAATTGCCCTCTTTTGCTGCATGAACTTGTATCTCCTCAGGCCGCATCCAATGCAGGGAATCTGTAGGCGCGTGCACCGTGAGCAGGATGGTTGGCTAAGGTCGCACTACACCCTTCTTATTAGTAGATTTCAGTCTAGGTAGAGGGCTCAAAGAGGTCACACCTTCTTCTTCTGCCGCCGACATGCTTCACATGCCCTTCCAGAAGGAACCCCTGGCATGGTTTCAAGTTAAACACGCGGCGCAAATTACCCACTGAAGAAAGAGGCTAATCCGTCTCTGGATTGAGACAGCAGACTAAGTAGATGCCGACGCAATTGCAAGCTATATACTCATATACAGAGGGTACGTGAAGACGTCTTCGAGAATGAGCCTCCTTTCCTGCTGACGCGGATGGTTGTGGCGGTGTCGTAAATGGTAGGAGGTGTCGAGCTCACCCACGCAAAAGGTCTTGATCGGAGCGGCACATAGCACCAAATCAGGAATAGTGGCTTGGCCAGATCAGCCCTGTCATGGAGATCGGCGCACCCGCCACTCCCTACCAAAGCTAACAGTTAATGAAACCACTGGATGGCCCAACAGCTGGTTCGAATCATTTTGCAGTGTTAGTGCGTCATTGCTTGGTTGCTTGGTGATTCCTTACCAATTAGTGAAGCGATGACACGTTTGGCCAAGCCCACTGGCACAAACCCTGGCTCTGGGATGCAGAAGGCTTCCAGAACACGTTGGGAATCAAATTTACAATGGATGATCCATTCGCTCCGCAAACGTCTGCGGGAGATTTGTTTTTATTTTCATTTTATTTATTTATTTCTTTTTTCCCTGGTCCCCAGTTCCATAAGCTAGAGCGCGTGGTATAATGCAATGTTGGGCAATCCAGTTTCGCAGGTTAATTTTGGATGCATACAGAATGACAAGGGATAAAGAGGCTTATGTTTGTCTCTCGCTCTACGCGACTTCGACAATCAACTCAGATATCACCGGAACATCGAGAGGTCCCCGCTGATGGGTTAACTTGTGCGCATTAGAATAGATCCAATACCTCAAAAAGCCTACCTCTTCAATTGTATAGCTTGCTGATGCTGCTCTACTCCGATTCATGTATCAGTAGATGTAACTTCGCTGGGACAAACCTTGATCTTGCCATCTGCTCTCTAGAGTCGCTGCCTTTCAACGGCTGCAGAACGAAGTACATCAGTGCGATACATTCTCCTCATCTCCACTGCGAATGAATTAGCAATGATATGTTGCCATCCTCCTGCTTTGACCCCGAGTTTCCGGCATTCTTGACAGCATCCTAGTAGACAATAACCTAATTTTGAAACATCAACAGCAATGCAAATAACTAAAACGTAGATTCGTAATTTCTCCCTATCCTCATAGTACCGATTGATAGCTGAGACAGCTGAGTAATTAATTAATTAGAGCTCCCTAGTGGAGACTTGCAATAAGTCAAAGCACCCACCAATAACCCACTCCCCCAAACAAGCCACATTTACTGTCTCCAACAGCACCACTATCACCATCTAGAAACACTCATAAGTCCACAAATTCCTATTATTTTACAATGAAATTCCTATATCTAAAACTAGGAATAAAGATCTTTAAAATAAACCCCTTTAAGTTAACTACTAACAGCTATAGGTGCTAGTAATTCCTACATACATTCACATATAACAATAATATCCTCAATATAGATAAATTACTTATTTAAGTTTTTATAGACTACTTTTTTCCTTTTCTATAAGTATAATTAGTTAATCTAATATTTAAGACTTTAGATTTCTACTTCTATAGCTACTAAAGAACTATTCTAATTATCTAGCCCTTTACTTACTTTTATAAATAGCTAGTATATAAGAAAATCTTTCCTATTACTTAGTAAAATAACTTAAAGAAGGTTATAAACTTAGCTAGAATATTTTAGTATTATAAAAGAAAAAAATATAAAAGCTTTTATTTTAATAACTTCTATTTATAATATTATAGAAAGCTAGTTTTTTTATAAAATCTATAACTATTAAGTTTATAAATAGTTTTACTATATTAATAGGCTATAAACTAGTTACCTTTTACTTTAACTTAATATTTTATATTTAAAAACCTTTTTTTTATATTTTTAAATAATATTATAAAAATAAAGACTTTATAAATAGTATATTTAATAAGAGGTATACTATTTATTAAATTTATTTTTAATAACTTTATTTTAAAGAGAAAAAAATAGAAATATTAAGGAATTATAAGATATAAAAAATATATAAAAGTAAGAATATAATATATATCTTATATTAGAAGTATATATATATAAAATTATCTATTTTATAGTTTTTATAGCTATCTATAATAAGTAAATACTTATTATTTTTATCTTCTAACTTTATAATTAAAATAAATACTTTATAAAGTTATTTTAATATAACTTTATTAGAAGTTTAGCTTTTTATAATTATTTTAAAATACTATTCTTTTATAAAACTAAGTTCTTCTAAAAACTATTATTATTATATACTTATACTTTTAAAAATAACTAATAGTAGAAATACTCTTCTAGTAGTTAAGATATATTTAATAATTATAGTCTATAAATATAAACTAGATATTTATATATAAATAGCTTTCTTTTTTATATACTTAACTACTAGTTAATTACCTTTAATATTTTTTATTAATCTAGTTTTATCTATATTATATTAATACTAGAATTTAATTTTATAAACTTTAAATCTTTATAGATATTAGAAAAAGGCTTTAATCTATTTAATAGTTATACTATTTATATACTTCTATAGAAGCTACCTACCTCTTAAAGTTTAAACTTATAGATTTTAGTATAAAAAGCCTTTTATCTATCTCTTTCTAAGTAGTTAGGTATTATTTCTATATTGAAGAATCTATATAGCAAATTTACAAACTTAGGCATAGGTTGGGGCATAGCTTATAATATCTTAAATAAGAATCTACTATATTAAATAAGATTTCTATACCTTTAAAAGCTTCTACTAAGATTCTATAATAACTATCTAGGGGTTTCTACTATAATATTAGCTATAGAGAATAGTATATAGAATTCCCTAAGTTCTTGTAGATTTACATATTAAGATACTACTTTTAATAGAAATAAATGTATTTTATATGTCTTTTTCTATATAATCAGGTATACCCTATATGATATTAATGTTTGAAGGTAAAATAACAGGAATTCGTGGACTTACGTGTGTTTCTAGATGTTGATGGTGGTGGTGTTGAAGATGGAAAAAGTGGCTCGTTTGGGGGAGTGGGTCATTGGTGGGTGCTTTGACTTAAGGGACCTTAAGCCTAGGTCAGGCATCAGTGATAGATAGATCAAATGTGATCTATGAACAATATGCAGCCACTAGCTGCTCAGAGGATTACACAAAGAGCACGACTAACATTTCAATTTGCCCCCTTCCTACTTAAGCTATTCCATCACCCATGAGGGCCATTTCCAAAACCCAAGATTATCTTGCAGCTTGAATGGAGTCTTGCCCACTGTTACATGAACATCTATTCTTCCCACCCTAATCGGCCCCCTTAATTTTCGGCACTCCGTGCGGGCAGAAACGAGGCTCAGGCCTGTCCCTTCCGCCGAGCTATCTCGACCGCTCGGTAATACTGCACGTCCTGCCTCACTTTCGCCGCTGTAGTTTTGACCCAGTCAGCCCTCATCGTGGTAATATCGTCGTCTCTCTCAGCGGCCGACAATATAGCTTCGCACTCCCAACAAAGACATCTCGCGTACTCATCGTCATAAGTACGTTCAAACACGTTTCGGGTAAAAGTCTCCCATGAATTCAACATAGCCGGACCGATCTTGTCATCATGATCGACAAAAAACCCCGCAACCACATCCATGGATGCCCTGTACCTCATGTGAGAAAGCTGATGAGTGTGCCAAACCAGATCCATATCCAGTGTTGGCACGAGCGTTGAGCGAATCTCTTTCTTAAATAGCCGCGAAAACTTGTCGTATCTGTCCACGGCGCGCCGTAAGGTGCCTTCCAATGCTGGACTCCGGATCCAAAGTTGCGCATGCATCTTATCGACAAAGACGCCCTGTCGTACTACATTGTCGGCCAGGGACTTAACCTGAGTGGCCGCGTATTCCGTCTGCCGGAGGGCGATAAGGAAGGCATAGTCCCCCGACGGTGTGGTTTCAGGATCCCGGGAATTGACAAGATACTCTATACGCGGAAGGTCCTTGCCGCTTTGGCCGCATAATTTCATCAGCACTTTATGAATGGCACCATGGGGAGGAACCCAGCTCAAGGAAGAAAATAGGTCCGGGTGGAGCTTTGTGGCAGCCTTGAACCATTCGCTAGCTTCCTCGGGAAGATTATATTTGAATTCACTAGTCCCCGAGTCTATCGCGTTATGCTATATTCCACTTGACGTTAGATACAGAATGAAGGAAACTGGATAGCGTTTATGATCATGGTATCACGTACGACTTCACTCCAGGGGAATGGCACGTGTCCGAGACATAAGAGGGAATATTCGTCGCAGTATTTGCGGAAGTCGCCCGGATTGAGAAGAAACGAATGCCATACGATGAGGACATCTACCAAAATAGAATTTAGTGATTGTTAGATCGATCTCTAAACGCGATTGCAAGGGATGGGCCCAGCCTACCTAAGGGAGGCAGGTGTGGAAGTTGTGCTTCAGAAGGCGGTCCGCCATTTTCTTGCATGAGTTTGTCTATTCTCTTGGCCCAGAGGAGGAACCGGACGACAGCGATTTTCAAGAATATCGGCCACTTTGCCCTCGACCGCTCCGGAAAGGTCGGGTCTTTGATTGTCACCGCCTCCCTCCGGCGATTCTTACCCCGACGATAAACACGGCGGTATACGATCTTCTGTGGAGGTAATACACCGAATGACTGATCCAATGTCGTAGTGGAGATGACGCGTTTGCGAAGTTGGTGGAAAACTTCGAGGAGCTCAAGGTGGACGGCACACTCGCCGACTGTGGGCAGAGCCGTGACGGATCGGGACGGCTCAGTTGTGAGAGTGTGGAACACACTAGGGGAAGGTATAAACGGCGAGATGGTGGTATACGATGATGAGGGGAAGTTCTTTGGAGCCTTGCCGCTGACGGGAAGGTTCCCAGGGCCGCTGTCGTACCATCTTGTTTCTGCTTTGCCAGACTCGTGCACAGTTGTGAGATGAAGGGCGTGGAAATCAACCATGGCAGTGAAGGCAAAATTGGTGAGATGTTGCGTCTCGCGCATGGTTGACGATCTTGATGCTTGAACTTAAACACTAGGAGGAATCGTGAATGGGATCAACCGGGCGGGATGAGCCACGCTACGAGTGCAATGAGATGAATGAAATTAGCATTCCGTGGATGGATGTTGAGACGGCGACATCAATTACTGTTTTTTAACTTGAAAGTGACGAGATCGTTAGGCTCTTCTCGCCCAGGGCTGGAAAGATAATCCAGTGTCCCTGCTGAGCGCATGAGGGAACACAGCCACTTTGTGTCTCTCGCAGAGTACACTAGTGCTTTCGGGGGCCAAAGTCTGCCTCGGATTTGATTTGGTTGTCGGGCTCTCCATGCATTCTGTTACATGCGAGGTAAGACGGGAGCTCTCTAGGCCGATGGGTCCAAGATTGATTGAGCAAATCGCCTTCTGTAGCAGGTTGCAAGGCGCACTAGCTCGCATCTCGGGATGTAACGCTGACTCTCTGAAGCCGGGGGCTTGGCAGTGGCTTTGCCTGCATTGTGCTTGAACTTCAGACACTCACTCACCTGCCAGGCTCTCTTTGACCAAGTGCCGAACTGAGACTGAGAGCCTGCCACGATAAAAATACTCTTGTGGCCTTGCGAGGCATTCTAGAGACGAGGCGACCCGAATGACTGAGCCGGTTAACCGGAAGCCGCCCCGCCTCAATTATGTGACGGAATTATAACATGAGAATGGATATTACTCTCACCAGAGCCCACGATACCCAAACTTTTCATCTCTCAACTAATTCCATCACGCTGTGTTCAACATGTCGCGCCTCAGGAATGCAATTCATTTGCAGTTTCTTCCCGAGAAGCCTCCTACCCAGAGCGACCTAACATGGGAGCCTGTTGGCCCAAGTCACGATTACCTGCTCGAAGAGCTTGAGAAACTCTACTGGCATGGCGCTAAGGCGGAGATCAAGAACATAATTGACACCATAAGAACATGGCAGGGAGACTCGTTTCAATCCCCAGCGGCCATGGGGATGCAATTACCCCATGATCCACAGGGCTACGATTCCTTCATCACCAATGTCAGTCAGTGGTCGAGGGAGTATGCTGAGATGTGCAGTAAGCAATTGAGCTCCACGGAATTTACCATATCTATAAATGTACCAGTAATTGAGCTAACTCTTTGTCTGCAGACGAGGATGCGAGTCGGTTGGAGGAGCTGGTGAACCTATCTCGGGTCAAATCGCTCAATATGGATGCGTACGAAAATTCCGTTGAAAACGTCTTGGTTCGAAAGAAGACGCAGACAATGACTTCCAAGATCAAAAAGGATGTTAAAAGCCGGATAAAGCGTAAGTCTATGTTCAACTCTTGGCGGGAATTTACGAGTATGAATTGCTAATTTCTCTCCTCTCCTCTTTAGCTGTCAAACTTCGAGGCCCCGAGCAACAGGCCTGGCTACTTCTTCAAGCCACGGGTAAGTCACTTTTCGTTTCCCGTATTCTACGGGGAGTGGAATGGACTAATAGTTTCCGTAATATTAGGGTTTCTAGATATTGACAAGATCATTGAACATCGCCCGCCATCGGAGAAATCTGAAAAGAGACCTGCAATTCCTCAGCGTAAGTACCTATAGACTGCGCACCAGCTTCACTTCATCATCGGCATCGGTGTTAACTTGGTACTTTTAGTCACCTTGTCCAAATTCGATAGAAGAACTGGCATGCCGAGAATGGAACCCCTACGATGTAAACAGCCAGGCTGTTCCTCCATTATAACCTCAAGCTACTTTGCCTCAAACAGGTCTGACGAGCCCCAAATCGTCTGCGAAACGTGTTACAGGCAACATCATTATGGAAAAGAGTCATACGGGAAAGTGTATAAGCACCTTCTCTGCAACGATATTATCACACCGGAAATCGCCAAGCGCATCTGTAAGTGTCAGCCTGTGAACACTGATGCTTGCGCGGCCAATCTCTATCCCTGCGACCCTTCGCACAAACATTATGAGGCCAGTTCGGGAGACATGCGATGCGGTTTGTTGAAGTTGAACGAAGTTGAAGCTCGTGCAAAGTATGACGGGTTACTGGCGACTGCTGGCATTTCTACAAGTAGGTTTGCTGAGGTGGTAAGTAAGATTTCGGGGACGAAGACAACAAAGGCCACGGCTATGGAAATCACAAACGACAATCACGGTCAGCGGGTTTCTTCTGGGGATGGAAAGAAGAAGGCTGAACTCGCGAAGAAGATGAAGAGGGTGTCATTGGTTTTTGGGAATAAGGGACGTGAGGAAAAGACTGGGGCCCCGACGAGGCCGGCGCACGTTCCTACCAGTCCTGCGAAGGATAATAATATTCCCTCCTTCTTCCAAAAATTTGCCGATGTCAACGGGTTTGGGAATGTTCATATGGCTCTGCGCGTGGGGGTTTTGGTTTTCGAAATTGGCGCTCCTGAGTAAGTTAAGTCGCTCTTCTCCCTGTTCAATTCAACAGCTAACTCACAATGTCGGAATTAGTACCATGGACGGGGCACTCGTTACGATCAGGGAACCACCCATTTTCCAAGATGGCGTTCACAATCCAACCTCCTCTCAGGTCAGCATCGTCATTGATGGCTCTGGAAGGAAAGTATGGAAACAAAACCGGCCCATTGGTCCACGCAAGCGATACAAGGTGATCATGAAACAAGTTGTGGGTGCCTCATTCGTCGACTGCCCTGAGAATGGCCTCGAGCGGGATATAATCAAGGCTATTGTAGAGGCAGCTCTTCCCACTAATGGTGAGAAGGCGACATCGGAAAAGAAGGGTGAGATCGAGGCGATCATGGAGATGTTCCAAGATCTGGTCGGCAGCCGGATCCACGTATACTTCCAGAGCATTGTCGGACTGATGCTGAATCCAAATACGAATCTCACCTGGAACCCGGTAAGCAACTCGTGTCAACACTTTTGCAACTCGATTCTCGATTCTTCGCTCTTTGGTCCTCTTTTTTTTGGTCTTTTTCCCCCTGGCACCGACAAAGCTGAAAAGAATAACCCGGTTCCACTCTATACAATGAGTTTCGTCTGTGCCGATGAGGGATACCAGCAACGAGTCGTTAAATCAAAGTATGATGTACCTCCCGGATTGGTAGAGGAATATCTGGGCAATTTTTACTTTGGGCGACATAACGAGTCGGATGTCATTGACTCGTGCCAAGAATACTGGTATGACTGGGCTGGCACAGGCCCGGTCGTGACCACTAAGTACTCCAACCTCTTTCCTTACGACTGCACTAGAGCGTATGCCGGCCAGCATTATGACTCTTCTCAGACTTGTGGCGGTTGCGACTTATCTAGACATCTCTGGGCCTCCCCGTTCGACAGCTGGGCCATGGTCTCCATGCATCTCCAGCGAGATCCATTCATGTACCCCAGAAGCTCTAAGGGGAACTCACTAGACAGCCCAGAGGCCTGGATAACGAATCGGCTGTTATTGCTGCAAGCTTCGAGTGTTCTCAACCGAGTAGCTTCTGCTATGGCCAACTCCCCATCTCTACGGGCTGCGACTGCATGGCTCCACGCAGATTCCTCCCTGCTACGGAATGACCCAAGCCTGGCCCGCGTCAGAATGGGTGGCATTCACCGCGCCCAGCCCTTCAGCCATCATTACGAGAAGGGGCCTAACCGCATGTACTTCCTTGCTCCATGGGCGACGAGCCTTGGTCGTATGGATAAGTACAAGGAGTTTAGAGACTCTCGTGCAAAGAGCACTGGGATCTTGAAGCTGCAGAAAGTGGAGGCGACTTTCAACACCTGGCAGCAAGAAGAAACGTGGCTAACTGATGAAATTCCCTACGACGGTTTTGACGGCGAGGCTCGTTGGGACTCGATTGAGTGGGAAAAGCACAGACGGCTGCAGCCTACTATAAATCATACTACTGTAGTAGGGGCGGCACTTGTTTTCAATAATGCGAGCCTCGAAGGATCCGAGACTGGGGCAGGCACGGATACAGGGGGTGCCATGTGTGGCGTCTGTCCAGTGAGTTGCGGGACAGGATGTGGGAGTAGCAATTGTGGAGGCGGAGGGGGTGGCTGCGGATCATCGGCTGCCGGTGGTGGGGGAGGATGTGGAGGAGGTGGCGGCGATGGAGGCGGTGGCGGCGGCGGCTGTGGTGGAGGGGGTGGTGGAGGAGGAGGTGGTTGTGGTGGTGGAGGGGGATGCTAGGCCATTTGTTCCGATGTCTGGTGGCTTTGAGTCACTTACACTACCTTNNATCTCCTTGTATTAGGATTTATAGTCTTGGTTTTGGCCCATCCTGCCCTCCTTATATCCCTTAACGCCAGCTTTTACGCTCCTTCACCGACTATTGCTGGCGTTGCCATTATGAATCCCGGCACCTCGATCATAACTATGTCTCATTCCTCACAGTTACAACTAAACCCAGTAGCCCCCAGACTCCTACAAACTGCCGGGTCTTCTATGTCTTGATTTTGCTGCCGGAACTCTCCCGTCAGTCGGATTCATGGTGACATTCTCCCGCGTCATGGTTACGAGAGGTACTGCAAGGGAGATGCGGTTTGAGGCGTGTTGAAGTCAGCATCCGAGTAACTGGTTGGCATCGGTGGAAGATGTTGGGGCAACGAGTGGCATGCGGAGTTTGCATAGCGGAATTTTGGCCATGATGGATGTCTGGGAACGTGAGGTCGTAGGTGGTGGCGAGAAGCTAAGTACTGGTGGCCGTGCCTTGAAGTTGGGGATGGGAGAGTGGGGACAGGGATCAAGAAGCATTTAGCCACCAGAGAAGTATCCTGTTGGAGAGAATCCCCTGGTTGTGAGAGCCATCCATGCTTGTATCGGGCCTGGAGACCACGACTGTTCTGAACTACAAGTTGTTCAGGTGGCGGAGGTTTTCCAAACAACTTTGGCTTTCACAAGGACTAGTGTGGTCGAGCCGGGCAACACAACCCAAAGGTTAGTAGTGTATGTAGTGAGGGAGAGTGCTGAACAGGGCAATCCAATGTTGAGGTGGTCCAATGGTCATCGCGCAGCAAAGACAGCTTCAGAATACTATTGGGAATAGGCTGATTAACGGGAGTCTGCATCGCAAGGTATCATAGCTATAGATTTGTAGATAAGAAAAGAAGAAGAAGTGTAGTATGGAAGAGAAGAATGATAGAGGGTCTCTAACGGTGAAACTCTAAACTTACGCATTGCCTGAGGTAAAGCGCAATCCTTCATTGAAATGTGTCTCCTTGTCTAAGAATTACTTCCTGTCCTTATTTTATGTTCTTCCCTCGTATCCCCGAAGACTACAATTTCCCACATCCTGCTCGATCTGGAGTAAGTGGGCGAGAGCAAAATCTTGATCGTTAGCCCACGGGTCGGGGTATTGCCCAGGTCGTCCATTCACCGCCAGTGGATAGATCCACGCACAGGACCCACGACCTTCAGAATCAAACAACGCAAAATTCGACCGAATGATGCCGTCGGCCCGTTCGGCAAAGGCAGATACGCCTTTTGCCTTGCCGTAGTGATGCAATGCCAGTGCATTGAGGGTACTCCAGTAGTGCGGAAAGGTATCTCCCCACATGCGAGTTTTGCCAAACCAGTAGCCGTCCCAGTGTCGAATGGCGATGTCATGTACGCGGTAGTCGGGCTGTTTTCCTGTGAAGCGTAGGAGAGTCTCGAGCTGCGTCTCGGCGGCTTCGAGCCAGTGTTGGTCGCCGGTCCATCTGTACAGTTCGAGGAGGATGATAGCTGCAGGTGCGACGATGGATTGCTCAAAGTTTACTTCAGAGGCAGGGTAATTAAGGCCTGTCTTGACGACGGACTTGGCGTGAGAGGTGAATAAACGTAGTGCTGTGTCGTATTCGTGCTCATGTCCAGAGGCCTTGAGGGCATGCAGCCCCTCCAGAACGGGGAGCCCGATAGCGTAGAGAGATTTGCCGCCGCTATGATAAAAACTCTCGAGAGTCGTAAAAAATCTCTCCAAGGGGGACTTCTTGGCAAGTTCGCTGGGGAGCTCAAGATCGAGCGCAGCAACAACCAGGTGCAGTTGCATCACCCACGGCCAGTTGTATAAACGTTGCCTTCTGTCTCCGGGCCCGTTGAAAACGTTTCCGTTTTCGTCTTGAAGCTGTGTACACACGAATCTGTAGTAATTCTTTAGAGAATTTTCGACTGTCGTGCTCTGGTGGGATTTCAGCCAACGCGCCACGAAGATACCCATTCCCACACGCTCACGCCCAGCATTATGATCAGGATCGGCATCATGCAAAACTTGGGCATCCATCTCGTTGTCGTACACGACGTAGGCCCCGGCTAGTTTATGATCAGCGGGCACCTGTTGTTTGTCGACGATGAAGGCGACTCTCTTTGCTAAGAGATCATCTATCTTGGGCACGATGTTGAGGTATATGTACGAGTCCAGGCTCTTGTCCCCCACCCGAGTCGTTATGGTCAACTTCTTTGGGCCTAAAGTGTGGGCTGTGTACTCCAAGCAGTACTTCCCCTGGCAGCACTTGGCAATTTCGCCATCGATAATGGTACTGCGATTGACCCTGTCGCCGAAGACATTGATCGTTGTCGACTCTCCCTTGACGAGGGAATACCTGCCTGCTTCAACCCATACAAACTGTGCCGAGAGAGCCTTGGCCTGTCTGTAGAAGTCTCCCCATCCTTTATGCCAGAACATGACCCACTCAATAGTAGCCTGTTGATGGGGCTCGATAACCCCTACTTTCGGATGCAAGAGAAAAACGCCGCGGGTATTGGAGCTCGAAGTCCTATCCCGGCCCTCGATGCTGTACCCAGCGAGCGATCCCCTTGTTAAGACGAGACCGAGATTGCGACCGCGGCCTCCCATCTGGTCCATCTTCACCCAGGCAGTAGTCCCTCCATTCGCCCAGATGTGGGCGTGAGCTCTCCGCGCCAACGCATCGGAGGTGTTGGTGTAGTGGTCGTTATAAGGCGTGTAAATCCCAATCGACGTTCTCCCGCTCTCGGACAGGTTCACTGCTGTGTCCTGTATGTTCTTGAAAGTGTATCTCTCCCTCAAAGTACCACTCTCGGCATCCAAGTGTCGGCAAACCTCAACTAGGATGGGGCCGGCAGTATAGGTTGAAATGCAATGATGTTCGGTGCGCTTTAGCTCCGCGTCCGTCCAGTAGCATCGGTGAAGCAGGCTTTTGCCTCCATCAAAGAAACCCGCACCCCACCGGCTTCCCGGAGGTTGCCACGCAGCGTTGGATGGATCGCTCACCCAGTTCATGCGCACAGCCGCCCTAGCATCGTAGATTCCCCGCAGATAACCAGTAGTGCCATCGATGACAACTTGAAAATCATCACTGCACAATTCATAGGTGGGCATGCCCACAGCGATGGGCGGTACGGAGCGATCTGTTACCTTCATTATATGTTTCCTGATGCTGGAGAAATACGGAGTTATCCCCTCTTTTACTAAGGTCATGCAGTTGAGCCCAGAGCCCAATTCTGTACAGGATGAGAAGTGATGTCATCTGCAGGATCCTTATGCAGATGAAATAGATGCATGAACCTGATTGATCACTCAAACAGCGCTAGATTTGTGACCAATCAGCCTTCCCTAGTGTTCATCTCCGGAGTTACATTTCTGTTTTGCTAGATCGGCTCTTGCAATGAATACTGGATGATGGATAGATAGAATAATGACAGCATAATTCCCTCATTTCTCCCTAGTAAATTAGGTGAAAATAAGAGAGGCAAGGTAAAATCGTCCAGTACAATGGACAATGAAAAGGAATAGACACCAATTTCTCTTTAAATGCCTGATCTGACTATTCAATTCGTCGCTGTCACTACTCACTACTGACCAGGCTATTTCTCCCTATCAAAAAGGTATTGTTCTTCTCACATTCCAGGGACCAGAACTAACATTGAATGCATGTCTAGCTAAGGGATGGGTCAACGAACCATTGTTAATAAACAAGTATAAAGGCTTAGTTGTAGTGCTGCCTTCACTCCTCGACTAAATTATAGGGTTACCAGCAGATAGTTAGTCACATCTTAATCAATTCAACTCAATACTTCTCCATTCAACCATCTGCTTTTTTTTTTGTCCTGTGAAACTATATTACACTGGCTGGCCTGGAACTTGCTTTCGAGCCTTCTCCCTACTCCACTCTCAAACCAGAGCAATATCATTCCTAGCATTTCACATTTGCAACCAATCTCTTTGCTAATATGCATCTTTTGGTCTCAGTCTCGAAACGAGGTGGCCTTTGTTCTATCCGAAAGCTCACTTGCGATATATATAATCACATGTGGCTCGTCCGACCGCTTACGCTCCTCATCTTCGCTATCCCTCTTACCCTCGTATGGCTCCTCCAGGGAGATGAATATGCAAAAATATTTTGGACTTTATTTGTATTTCGGTACGCGCGCTTCCTGGGGCATCTTGCCGGCTCTTGGATCTACAAGCCTTCTCCTATGCAGGCTGACCCGGCCTGTGGGAGGAGGGACGTTACTGTTATCTTAACCACTATCAACCCCATCGGACCGGACTTCAGGGCCTGTATTCACTCGATTCTGTCAAATCGACCTGCAGTCCTCCTCGTCGTGACTGTTGGTCCTCGACTCCTCAAAGAATGCGAGGCTGTACTTCAAGATATGCTCCCGCTATCTTGTGGCACACGGATCGGTGTTTCGGCCATGCACAAAGCCTTCAAGCGTTGCCAGATGAAACATGCGCTGGACATCGTAGACACTCCCATTACAATCTTCGCCGACGATCACGTTTTCTGGCGGAGTGTCAACTTCCTTCCGTCGGTCTTGGCTCCCTTTGAGGACTCGCGCGTGGGGGTCGTGACCACGAGAAAACGTGTGCTACGAACAACTCCAGGTAAGTGGGACTGGCTTTCTATCGTCAATTTTATCGCTTGTAACTACCTTCAGCGTCACAACTGGGAGCTTCGGGCTTCCAACGCGATCGACGGCGGCGCCTTTGTCGCATCTGGTCGAACTGCCATTTACAGAACTTGCTTCCTGAAGAATACGCACCTTCTCACTCATTTCTGCACCGAAAAGTTCTTCTTCGGTCAATTCGGCGGCGACGGTCTTGGCCCTAATGATGACAATTTCCTGACCCGCGAGGCACTCAAGGAGGGCTGGCTTATTCGATTCCAGGACACCGACGATGCCACGATCGAAACCACCCTCGGAGAATGGCCCAAGTTCCGCTCTCAACTGGTTCGGTGGGCACGATCCACTTTCCGCAGCAACCCTGTCATGTTGCGCGACTACAAATTCCTCCATCGCTACACTTGGAGCTTTTTCATGGTGTACTGGGCTCAACTGGTCAACTTTGCTCTGTTTTGGGATATAACCATGATCGTCATGCTCTCCTTGTCTGACATAAGTCGAGGCATCGACGCCGTTTACTTTTTGATTTGGATTGCTTGGACGAAGACGGTAAAGCTCATTCCTCATTTCTTTCGCTATCCCGAGGACTTTCCGTTAATGATTTTCCAGGTGACATTTGCGTATGTCCACAGCTTTTTCAAGCTCTGGGCGCTGCTCACGTTCTGGGACTGCAAGTGGTCTGGACGAAATTTGGATGAAATCAACCAGGAACAGGACGGACCGACGCCTGCGACACCCTGGGTTTTCATTAATGATCTTTAAAACGTTATCGATACCATACGCAGCGGTTTGCTCTTGCTTTTCGAACGATCTTGATGCAATCACATGGGAGGTTGATAGGATAGTGGATTTGAGTCTCAGGTTGCTAAAATAGTCAGTTTCATGTTTCCAATTTAGAATAGAACCCTAATAGAGAGGGAGAGATAATAGCTTAGAGATAAACCTTTCTCCTTATAGCCGTTGAGTTACCGACCCTATGGTCGTAGAGGTTTCCCCTCTAATTGAGGAAGAAAAAGCGTTAAGGGGAACACAGCTCTTGGGTGTTTCGAAGGATAGGGAAAATACTCGCGGTCACTTTCCCCTGCGCGCTGGGTTGATGCAATCTTCATCTAAAGCATACCAAGAAAGACAAAAAAGGAAAGAGAGCAAAAGAGAAAGCGTGACTAGGAAAAAACATCAGCTGCTCTAATCTTATCTCCCCCACGCCCCCCTGAAGCCAGTCGGCCATACTGACGATGGTGTTAAGATTATCTAATGCTCTCTAATTCAAATCTAATCGACGCGCTAAGGCATGACTGCATCAAGCTGAAAATCAGCTTTGTCCAACATGATCACAGTCGATCCATTTTCTCCCCCATCTATGCCATCATCAAGACGCCAAAGCATTCTTCTGAATTCGTTTGCGTAAGGTGTGATATTAAGATCAAGATCTATTCTCGCTGGTATAATGAAGTCGCCTATTCCCGATTACCTACGACAAGTGCTTGAGAGGGTCCGCCCAATCGACGATGGCGAGCCCGCTGGCTACATCGACGTGCTCGCTAAAGCGGACACCTCAAAATTGGCCGTAGCATTGGCCACTGTCGATGGTACAATTTACTCGGCTGGGGACGATGAGGTCGAGTTCTCTATCCAGTCCATCTCCAAAGCCTTTGTCTACGCTATCGCAATATCCGACGCTGGTCTCGATGGCGTGCTGGCAAAGATTGGGGTTGAACCCTCTGGGGATCGATTCAATGAGCTGTCCCTGGAGCGGGATACCAACCGACCAATGAACCCAATGATCAATGCGGGCGCCATCACAGCCCATTCATTGGTTATGGGGCCGAACGCTACGCCGGAGCAGCGCGTGTCGCGTATCTTGACTGTGTTGTCGAAACTGGCCGGTCGTCAGCTCCACGTGGATGAGGCCGTCTATGAGGCGGAGTTCAAAGACGCTTTTCGAAATATAGGTCTGGCTTATATGCTCAGAGCTGCTGGAATCCTCGAGGGCAGCCCGGAAGACGCTGTACGTGGATATATCCGTCAGTGTTCCATCAACGTCAACGTACGCGATCTTGCCATGATGGCTGCAACCCTTGGAAATGCTGGAGTCCATCCTGTCACAGGTGAAACAGTGATTTCCCAGGCCAGTGTTCGCCAAGTACTCTCAGTCATGACCACCTGTGGCATGTACGACGCTGCAGGAGATTGGGTGTCGAACATTGGAATTCCAGCAAAGAGCGGCGTCGCCGGTGGAATCCTAGGAGCTTTACCGGGACAGTTGGGCCTTGCAGCGTTCTCGCCGAAACTTGATGACCATGGGAATAGTGTCCGTGGGGTAGCCATTTGCCAGCACCTCTCGAGTGACATGGGCCTCCATATGATGGATATCAGCCAGATTGGCCGATCTACAGTACGGAAATCAGTTATAACCATTGAAAGCACACCGGGAAATGAAATCGAGGGGCGAATCGAGGTCCCAGTGTTCGCCTTGCGTGGAGCCGTGCGTTTTTCTGGCGCAGAGCTTCTGACGCGGACTGTCACCCGGGACCTTAACCAACCGGATGCCAAAGACCCGAACTCGGGCTCCAACGCGGTATGTCCGGCTGTAGTTTTCTCCTTGCGTGGTGCAGTTTCAATGAGTCCCGTCGCCCAACGCATCATCCGCGAGAACATTCGTCGTCTTCGGGCTGATGGGAAGCGGGTCCTTGTTGTCGATCCGCTTGAGGTCTTGGACATTAGTGAGATGACTCCAAATGAGAAACCTATCATGGTTCGATCGGCTGAGGACGCCATGAATCACGTTGGTGGTCTAGGATGCCACATTATTGCAGACCGAGGCGAAGAATAATATGAAAATAAATGGAGGTCTGGATGGACGCCATAGAGGCAGACAGGGCAATGTAATGCGAGCCTTCTCCCAGTTCATATTCTCTGAGAATTCCAATCAAATTTGCAAAACAAAAGGCTAGTATAGTCCGGTATATCGGAGAGGCCATGAGATATATTTCCCAGAATAAACAACATTCAGCCCCCCTGCGGCCTTATGTGTCGGGGTTCATTCTGAGAATATCGGGATCAAACCATTCCTTATATTTTGTGTCTTCCAGAACGCTCTCAAATCCATCATGTAAGTCAGGGAAGACTTTATGTGCCCGTCTTATTCTCAATGCTGAATGTACGCACCGCACCTCCAAAACCCTTTTCCATTACAGCACTGACACAACCCAGTTTCCATGTGGCAGTGCGACTTCCAGTTCCTCTTTCAGTGTCCGGCTTCGGAACTAAAGCCCAATGTCCAATGCCTTCTCGGCATCTCAACTATGAGGCTTCCGAAACTCAAACATCAATACGAGGACTGCAGGAACGTTGAGTCAACATCCACATCTGGTGTCTGGTCATTGACCATGCAAGAAGTTATGATGTTCTCTTCGTGTCAGAAGCGTCTCCGCAAACGCTTGTGAAAGTACTTTTCTCCGTTAAGCTAAGGCTTTAAAGCTGCATTGCATATTGTACATAGCCACCCACCTGTGACGACATCATAGTCCGCAGAGAGCCAGTGCTTTCTCTTACACTGAGAATATCTTGTGAATCTTTGATCCATCTGTAGGCGGAAAAGCAACAGGATAGATAGGCTCAATCACCCCCCTTCGCTAATAGCCACTTGCAACAATTAAATTTCAAGGGGGATCTTTTGTAGCATACCTGTGGTGAGATAGAAAGAGTGTCTAGCAGAGAGCAAGAAGAAGAATAAGAGTCTCGGCAAGTAGAGAGCGTCATGGAAAACATCCTCCCTGTTTAGAATGCGGCCTAACGGTATAAGTTCGAGGCCGTATATGATGCAAGATATATATACTTTGAAATGTTGTATATGTACAGAAATTGTTGCGGTCCATTGTCTTTCCTAAGACATATACATGACTGGGTGAATCGGGGCTTCCACATGCACGAGTCGGGTACTCCTATCAAGAAAGAAAGAGAAGGCTATCATGAAATTCCCAGGCTTTCCCAGGGAATCTTGCAATAACGTCTTCTCAACCCCATCACATTTAAATAGCTCGATGCGTACCCCCATAATTCTATTTTCGGTCCGGCTCGGACCACATCGATAGAGAAATGACAAAAAAGAAACCATAACGCGAGGGTACCCACAGCTCATTGCTTCAAGGTTGTTTTACTTTGGCAGCGGCAGCTTGGAATTGAGCAGCTGGGACCCTTGCGTCGGCAAAACTGGCATCGATGTATCCATGATAGTCGTGATAGCTGAACCCTGAAGCAGGATTGGCCCGCTGTGAAACCGAGTTGATCTGGGGGTTTGACGCCCAAGCAAATCTCACGCCGGAGGTTGGCGACAGGGACTTGACGCTTCCGCTAGCTCGCGTCCAAGAGCTACATCCTTTACAGATGGCACTCAAAGTGAAATGCGTCCCGTTGGACCCGGTATCTGCCAGGATTGTATAAGTTGCCGTCGTGTACATTGTAGGTGTTTGTCTTCCACTAGGTCCATTGGATAAACGTATGTTAGTATTTCCAACCAAAGACGAAAGTAGCATAGCTGGGTCATAAATATATCTGAATGTGTAGGACTTCTCCGTTCACTCTTCTATGGCTTGCTGAAGATGGGTTTTTCTCCTCATTCTCTTTCTGATGGCTTGTTCCTCGGAGATCAATGTCGGACTTACGTGGCCCATCTAGAGGAGAGAACAGCAGTCTGTCCATTTTGCCATGCAACAGTAAGAGGAGCGTCTGTCATGCTCCCTCCCCACGAAAGCCCCACCCAACCCTGGTTTGCCGGGCCCACGATTTGGATCGCAACATCGAAAGTCCCCGCCGTAGTTGCGGTATCTGGAATGGCTATGCGGAAGGAGGACCTGATGTCCGTCGTATAATCCATATAGCAGAGGCTCGTCTGCGGGCTACAGTATCTTCCAACTGTAATCTTTTGGCGTCGTTCGATGGGGTTCACGTCCGTCGCTGGAAGTGCCACCGCGAACCCCAGAAGTCCCTGCAATGCGAGTGTCACCTTCATGATTCAGTGGCAGAAGGCGTGTTGACAACAATAGAGGAGGCACACCGGGTGAGGAAAGGCGGAGAAGTTCTGCTTCACTTCTACATAATAATAGACAGCTGTCCCGATGGCTAAAGAGTTAGATGGTTATATAAGGATATGAGGAGCAAAGAATATTGACAGAGATCAATTGATCTATTACGGGAACTCACGGCCGGAAAGGGGGCAACTGCATTCTGCACCCAGAATTTCCCAAAATTAATGAATCTATCTATTCTCCACGCCTCTTCACTTGCGGGCTGGCTGGTTTTCTTCCTCCCCCGCCTGACTACTCTGACGCGGACACTGCGCGTCCTTTAGCCAGATTCTCTGCCGAAATACCCGACATCCCCCCCACCAATTTCTCAAATAGGAAAATCAGCAAGAGTTGGCCAAGAAGGTAAAAAGGAAAGAAGAAGGAAGGTAATGTAGATTTAAATGAGGAGGGTATGAAATCCTATCACGGATATCTCCGCCATTTCCGTTCGGCTTCACGATTCCGGCTAGTGGAGTCCAACTATCCAAGTTCAACCCATGAAAATGTGGGGACCAGGACCAGCACGTTCCAAGATATCTCGGTGGATGGCTATATTGGTATTATATGTAATATAAAATTAGTGATTTGTCGAGGGGATCCTCCATGACACTCGACTAATCTTGTCAAATGGGGATGAGAGACACCCTACACCTTGCTCTTCATGATTTTGTGGAGCATGTTCGGATTATTAGGGAGAGTGGATTCATATCGAGCTTTAGATATTGGGTGTTATATCGCTTTTTCATTTCTTATTCTAGAAGTCTGTACCACCAGTGTTAGATTCAACGCCTTTGGACGGCTAAATCATCCACCAAAGGGAGACACTGATGGACATCATAGCCCGGTCTTCTTAATCCTCGCTCAGTGGTACCCTGGAATGATTGTTGACGACCGCGTCGTACTAATACCGTCGCTACGGCC